>BMAO01033612.1:0-27254 GCA_019973975.1 Trichonephila clavata | reverse complement strand
AGAAACAAGGAGACTGTTACTATATTTGAAAGAAGAGTTCTTATGTATTTTTGGAGTTTAAACGGCTATAATATTTAGAAAAGAGCCAATTTAGAAATTTATAAACTTTATAAAGAACCAAATTGTAATATCTTTATTACTTTCCTTTTAATTTACGACACAGCACGTCGTGTCAACAGAACAGAATTCTATCTCTCTCAATACCGCCAAAACACAAGCGCAATCTACCGCGCTCCTAAAACGAGGGACTCTCTCCCCTGACCGTCCCGTTCGAGGATCAATCACCTTCTTCTTAAAAACAGTAAAACACCTCCTAAGACGCGCTAAATAGCGCCAACATTCCATAATCTCCGCCAACAGTAGCCAGACACTACGCAAATATTGTTAAATTAATTGTAATGCAAAGATTAAAATGGGCAGGACACCTGATAAGATTGGACGAAATCGAGTCAGAAAAAAGATCTTTGTGGCCTGAATATATGGTAATCTAAAAAGAGGAAGACCAAGACTCAGTTGGATTGATTGCTTAGAAAAAGATCTGAAAACTATTAATATTAGAAACTGGAAAAGTCAGGCAAGAACAGGATAGCCTGGAATGTAATTCCTAGGAAGGTCAAGACCCACCTTGGGCTGTCGAGTCATTGAGGAAGGGGGAGGGAAGACGGAAATCCCCCCAAGAGTAATATACACATAAAGAATAAGCTTTAAATAAAAATCCAAAATGCAGACAATGCTTTGTCTCTGGAAATCTTGCTTATAATGATCCTTATTTTTGATCATTTAATGATCATCTTAATGAGCAATGTTATTACTTATTGTTCTGCAAATTGATGCGTTTATTAAACTCTATACTTGGAATAAATTTCATTTATCTATTTATTATTCCAATGTTGCAACTTCCATGAACAGTTGTGTAAATTAAAGAGATTCGTTTAAATAACACGTATGAGATTTCATAACAGTTGAAAAGGGGAGAAAAAAGATGTTATGCAGAAAAGTTTTTAATATGTGAGAGAGAGAAGAAAGCTAAATTTTAATTATTTCTTTTTTGAAATATTTATCATTGAGATAGTGTAATTACTGTGATCAAATTTCCCAAGTTATTTTAAACTGTCAAGTTTCTGTATTTCGATATGTCGTATTAGTGAAAATTGTTTTAAAAATGTACTGAAAAATAATGATAAAGTATAACTGAAAAGAAATCTTAGCTGTATATCAAAATCAATATAAAAAATTATTTATATATAACGTAATTCTTAAGATGACGTAATATATTTGTAGAGACGATGTGTGTGTGTGGTTGTTTTTTCTTCGCCCTCTAAAGTAGTACTATGACAGATGGGGCAACGGATCTCATAATTTTGAACTATAGTCAAATAAAGAAGACGCTACCTGAGTTGGCACTCCTCCAAATTTCCACATCATGCTAACATGAGGACTCGGACCTCGATATGGTTCATTAGACCAAACACACGGTAGATTTTAGTGGTACCCGGGCTCGAGCCCACAACCCAAGATAAATACCATCAGCCGTGAGTTCGAAACTATGACCATTCAGTTACCGTCCCTTGTATATCTTCTAGAGAGCTAAAATTTTATGAAACTATTAACTTTAACCCAAGACCTCGAATTTTGGATTACCTTAACGGTGAAGGAACAAAACATTATAGAGGCAATCCGGAAAGTAACCTCCGAATCGCTGTAAAAAACAAACTAGGACACAGAGGGGGAAAATATATTTACATATCAAAGGTACAACTCTCCTCTATATATTTTTCAACATAGTCTCTCCTATTATTCAAGCACTTGTCGTACCGTTTTACCAATTCACCAATTCCTTCTGTATAAAAGCGGCCGCCTGCGATTTAATCCAATATGTTACGCGTTTTTAAGTTCCTCTTCGTCAGCGAAATTCTGTCTCACAAGCCACTTCATTGCAGTGATTAGATGGTAATCGGATGAGATCAGCACTCACTACAGACAGCGTTCTACTTCTTGATTCCTTATGGATGTTTGTCTTCCGTCCTGAAAAAGCGTATCCATTGACGCACGTCTTCACTCATTATGTTAGCCCCGTATACGGCATACAATTCACAATGGATATCTATTACTGGCAGTTTTCTTTTTTTGGCCCATGGAAATCTTTTCACTCCTCGCACCTCGCGGGATTTCCTATGGCGGCACACAATTTGTCACGTTATAACTAGCAAACTCTTGGCCCTACGACACTCTCACTCGCCGACTGGAAACTTACTGAATCGTAGATTGCTCGTGCATTCGATAGAGGGCGCTCTTCGACCTACTTCCAGCGACCGTACTTCCAGCGCCACGCCCAAACAGCGGTTAATTTCTGAATTGTCTCGTATATTGATATTTAAAGAACTTTTGGTACAGTTTTGCATCAAATAAGCTTAATACTATCTTTAACCTATATTAAAAGATGTAAATTCTTTAATGAAAAAATTAATGATCCAATATTAATTGAAATTCGTGCAATTTCTATACATTTAGTTCATTTATCACACTAGACTCTTAAAAATTAGGAAAACTTTCAATCAATACAATTTTTTTTGTTATGACATACGAAGTTTAATATATGTTTTCGCATTAAAATATTGGGAAAATATAGAGCCCTTGCGACGCGCGAAAATCCACTAATTTAAATCGAAGTTAATAGTATTTCAAAACGCGTTTTCTCTTCACGTTAGTAGAGTTAAAATATGATACCAAAGTTGAATAATTTTTTTGTCTGAAAAAATTGTTCCAAAATCGAGTCACATTCTTTTTCACTACGCGAATAGTCTGAAAATGAGACTAATATTTTCATATGATTCATTATTAAAAAAAACTGAAGTAACTTAGTAGAATATGTTATATATTTTACAAATATTAACGATGCTCACACATCCATGTTGTATACAAAAGCAATAAAATATATTGAAAAACAAATTAGAAAAATATAATGCTTGCAATATAGACTTATTTTTATGCTTATCACAGTGTTTCGAAAATATTTGCATCGAATTAACTCTTCCATAGCGGCAGTGCTTATAGACATATATATATATTTCCACTTTGAATTTTTATATAACCTATAAAAAAATAATTCTGATTTTCCCGACATATATTTCTAATCAAGAAAGTTATAGATAATCTTTCGTCATTGAAGTCTGTCAGATATTTTATTTGATAGGCTGTTGACTTTTGACGTTTCTGATAAATTTTGACACGATCGCTTTGTATAAAGATAACATACATCACAACTCTTTTTCAAGTTCAAGAATTATTTTGCTTGTACCTAGAGTAGCAACAAAAAGCTCACTTGTGTGTTCGAATATTGAATTTAAATAGATTGAATTTACAAAGATCGCTGAAAATTGTAGATGAAAAACCCTGCTTAAAAATAAATTTTAAATATGTATTTCATATAAAAATATAAAGACAATGTTTGAATTTAAGAAAGTGAAAACGCGAGTCCCTCCTTTTTCAATTGTACTTGACTACACCTAATTCATTTTTTCCCAATAGATACATTCCTTGAAAAAATTTCAGAATTCGGGACAGAATTCTAGAGGTGCCAAAGCCTGACTGATACCAAGTACTTATTTAATCTATAAAATATTAAAGACAAAACCTGAGTTTTGAGGGGGAGGGGAGCTAATATTCTCCGTTACGCCACTGACTTTGATACATTTTAGTAAACATTCATCAATTATTGTGCCAAATTTGTGTCATTTGCCCGAATCAGGTGGCATATTATATTCCTTCTGTGTCCAACGGTAAAAGGTTTCGTGAACTTGTTGGTCATGAAATAATAAGTAAGATCACGGAGGCATTCCAGGGATATGCGCGTTGTATAGGGTCTGTCGTTATTTTGTTGAATTTGGATAATGTGCGGTGAAGGGTTAATTCAATGGATCGTTATATGTCATCAGCATACCATTGAGCTGTTAAAATTGAACGCAAGATGAAGGAGCGACCTGATGTCGTACACTCTATATCAGTGGTAATGGTTGTGTGTCTCTGTAAAATAAGTGGTATTACTAGCCCGGCTCCCCCATATATAAATCCGATGATTATCTGCTCCAATATACTGAAGCAGGAGCTGAACAATAAGCAATGCCATTAGGCAAATTATCGATTTTAAATGCAGATCTCTTAAAGATCGCTGAGAGCGTAATCTCACCACAGCTAAGAATCGTGAGATTTTGTAAAGTACTATGAGTGGTATTGAGCTCGTAGCACGTCGAACAGCAAACAATGATGTCGTTGGGGAAGTGAATGCGTGAATATTAACGCAATGATGTCGTTGGGGAAGTGAATGAGTGAATATTAACGTCGCACTGTTCAGCTACCTACACAAGGGCTTTTGGCGACGAACCTCTTAATTTTGAACCACGGTCAAGCGAGTCGTTGGGGAAATTGAGACCCGTCGAAAAGTCACCCGACCTTATTTCGCTTACGTTTATTTAAGCTTTCCAAAGCCTTTATTCTGCCAATGAGTTCTTTAAAGCAATCATTTTTGCTTGCACCTTTACACGGCCGCGTGTTCGAAAAAATGAAAAAAATCTTCCACAATGTGGTAATATTATTGGTTAGGTATAACAATTGTGGATGGTTTTACAACACCATTTGCTTAGTAGAAATTCATATTGACCTTGGAAGATTTGAATTATTTGCGTAGTTATTATAAAGGAATTCATTTGTGTGTGAAATTTGGAGATGGTCAGATAATCATTTTAAGAGTCTCCCCCTTCCCCAAGAGTGTACATAAATGATGACAATCAGGCAAATTGCTGTTTCGATTGCACATCCTTGCTTTAAAAAATGTTCCTGCTACACATTTTTTCAAAGATCAATCTAAAAATAAAAGTTCAAAATTCAGGATATATCTGAATCCAAAAATATATATTTTGGATTTCAACTGATATTTTAAAAGACAATTTTTCACAAAAATGCTGTACAGGTAAGAGGTTTTTAATTATGGTATACTGGACAGGAAAAGAAAGCCTTTTCCTTATCCAGTACAGATGAAGATAAAAATTCAAAAACTCATTTGCAAAATTCGAATTTATTGAAAAAATCACTCGTTGTCCATCTATTCCTGACATTTATATATTTTCCTTTTCCTACTCTACAAATATTTTTTTCCCCATCTTTTTACCTCTGAATAACGAAAAAAAAAATTTTAACATTCAAGTTCATACAAAACGTCGATGATCTATAAACATAACACTCGTTAAAAGCTCTTCTATGGTTCATTTTTCAAACTGATTTACGAATAATGGTCTTGTGTACTTCACATTCTCACGGAAAGTAACTGTATTGATTCTTTTAAATTAAGTGAAGTTTATATATTTAAAAAAGGCGTGAAATGCTTGCATATTTATGTTTTTTTATCAAAAAATATTTATTATTGAGGTATAGTTAATTCCCGTATAATGCTCTTTGATATAAATACATATCGATTAATATCTTTTTGATATGGAGTTTATAATATAGAGTACTTTTTTGCATTTCCAAATTCACTTTAATGAAATGACATTTTTTTAAAAAATTGTATTTAATTAAAAAACCTGTGAAAGCCAAATTTTGTTCTAGTTTATATGTTTCTAGAAACATTTAAATATGTTGTTTAGTGTTTTGTTTTCTGAATTATGACTTCGAGTAAGCTATTTTTCAGTCTAGTTTCAGCTGAAAATTTTCCATGTAAATAGACTGATAACATTTTAATCCATCGGGGATGAAAATATTTTTTTTGTGGCCTGGCTTGGATGTGAAGAATGTCCAACTCTAGTGTAGTCCTGGTCTCTCTCTCTATCTCTCTCTCTCTTATCTGATTGTGATCTAAATTTACATCGCAGATAGGAGAGTCAGTAGGGTATTATTAATATTTTGTTTAATAGCAGATATCTCCACTAGCCCATATTTCCATGAACACTCGTATGACTCCGGTTAGTCCCAGGCATAAGCAGCAGCAACAATGTATTTTGTTTTGTGTTACTTTGAATAAAGTTTCCTTAATCTTGAGAAATTTAATGTCTTCTATTGTAGAATTCTATTTAAAATTCCTGAAATATAGATTATTTCATGTAACCTTGCGCAATTCATTAATTATTGTATGCTTTAAGGTATCCAACTACTTGCGACAACTTTTTTAAAAAAAATGGACAAATGGGGACTTTTTTTTTGTTTTTAGGTTTTTTTAGTACAATTTAAGAAATATGCTAAAATTAAGAAGATAAAAAAAAATTGTTGTTACTAAAATGTGTGGGGAAAAATTGGTTAAAATTCACAAAAAAGATAACATAAACGCGGCCCAATTTGTACCAAAAGTTTATGAACAATTTTTCAGTTCTGATGTGTTGCTATGTTATTCATTTTTGAAATAATCTTCAGGATAAGAGATATTTTAACTTTTACAAAAACTAGAGCCTTTTACCTGAGTTATTATCTGAGTTATGAAATTGCTTAAAAAAGTGATTATATTAACATAAGGGATTGTAAATTTTGTAATAAAACAGTGATTGATAATTTTGAAGGTTAAAAAACTTCTATTATACAGAACATACGCAAAAAATTTCAGTTAATTATTCTCAATACTTTTTTAGCAATCACTGGCCCCGTTTGAGCTTTAAAAAAAGCACATTTCGAGTAAAACGCGTTTTAAAGTATGATATCTTGCTTAAAATAATGGAATCTGCTTTTACTAAAACACTTGTAGTTGTTCTAATGGACGGAAAATAATAAACTTGGTATTTTTATAAAGCTAATAAGGCCTACACTCAAAAGCCAAAACATTATGATGACCTGTTAATAACGAGTTGGCCCACCTTTGGCGCGCAACACAGCTTCAACCCACTTTGGCATAGATGGCTGGAGATAGATTGTACCAGATGTTTAAGCAACGGTCACGCAAATCCGAGATATTGCGAATTGGTGGTCTTTGAATACTGAGCTGCCGTCCCATGACATCCCAAATGTGTTCTATCGGATTGAGATTAGGTGAGTTAGGCGGCCAGGACATTAACTGGAATTCAGCATCATGTTCCTGGAATCACTCCAACACAGTTTTAGCCTTGTGACACGGGGCGTTGTCCTGTTGGAACATTCCATTTCCACCTGGAAAAACAGAGGCCATGTAAGGGTGCAACTGGTCCGCAATGATGTTCAGATACCCTGTAGCATTCATGCTCTACTCTACCACTACCATGGGTCCCAGAGACGCCCAAGAGAACGTCCCCAAAGCATAATACCGCCACCACCGGCCTGTGTATGACCTACTGTACCTTGAGGGAGCAACTGTTCGCCTGAAAGACGGCGTATCCTGACACGGGCCATCGGCGTGATGAATGGCAAACCGTGATTCATCTGATCAGGCAACTCTCTCCCACTGATCCATGGACCAGTCGCGATGTTCCCGGGCCCTGCGCAGGCGCAGTTGGAGATGACGCTTGGTCAGCAAAGGCACTCGAGTGGAACGTTTGCTGCGTAGCCCCATATCCAACAGTGTCCGCTGAACAGTGTGCTCCGATACTATTCTACTTGGCTCTGCATTGTATTGGGCTGTCGGCTGAGCCACTGTCTGGCTCCGGTTTTACTTCTCTATGCGAGACAGTCTCCGACTACCTTTTTCTTTGATAGCGTGTGGACGTCCAACACCATGTCGTCTACTGCTGGTTTTACCATCATTCATCCACTTTGCATAAGTACTAACAACTGTAGATAGCGAACAACCCACGCGAATCATGCAGTTTCGGAAATACTTGTTCCGAGCCATTACAATCTGCCATCTATCAAAGTCGCTTAGATCCGCAGCCTTTCCCATCACACACAGAAGTGAAAGAATGATTCTTCAGACTTTCCAGCAGCAGTTAAATACCATTTCCACCTGATCACGTGCTTTCAATGTCATCCAGGCGAGTTCATTGCAAATTGTAGGGGTGGTCATAATGTTTTGGTACTTGAGTGTATAAAATAAAATCATAAAAATTGTCAATATTTGGCAAAATTCACAATGTTAGGGTAGTCGGATACCTTAAACTGAGAAATCTCTATTACTTTAATGATGCCCTCTTTCTGTGTAACTCGATTTGATTTAACGTCGCACTCTGAAGCTACAAGAGGTTATTGGCGAAAGACCTCGCAAACTTGAACCTCAGTCAAATGATGAGAATGACACCTGAGCTGTAATCTTATTGTTCAAACTTCTTTTGGAAGTTTTGAAGACTAGGATGCCAAAGGTGAGGACTTTGGACATCGACAAGTTTAGCTTTTCCAGCTCCTCTGCACGGCATATCTTTAGTGGTACATTCAGCTTTGCTGGTTGAAAATAAATTTCTTATGAAATTAAATCAATATTATCTGCACTGTAAAATAAATTTTGTCTATGTGAGCATTTTGTTTTATTGATAGTAATTTTAAAAAATTACGAATCACAAAACCACCAAAATGATTGGGCTTTGAAAAGTTTTGTTAAAAAAAATTATACTCCTTACCTCACAAATGTAGGAATATTTATTCTATAACTTATCTTTCGGCCATTTCGTCACGAAAACTGAATTATATAAATGATCTGAATTTTTCTTACGTTTTAAAGGGCTTTTCTCGAGAAAACTAAACTCCATTGATTGATGTGTATGCTATGTACAACTAATATTCAACTACATTAGTAGATATTATTTATGTGTTAAAGACACGTTGTGTAATTCCCAAGTGTTATTACTTAAGATTGTGTCGTAGGTCTAAAACATGCTTATCTGCTTCTTTTAGTCAACCTGTTTACAATCGCGCGCATTCTTAGAAAATGCCTTGATAAAGAGAACACGTCCTAAAAAACTTAAGGAAACCTAATTTTTTTTTATTCAAAGCTGTGGTGACTGAACGAATATTATGACTGATATCTGATCACGAGAATCGATGAAATCGATACTTCAGTCACTTAACATCAATATTATTCTCAAGTTGTGTATATTCTATGGAGATGATACTTGAAAGTAATCAAAGGCGACAAATGATATGCTTGAACTCACGTGTTTGGTGTGTAAATTTTACCGAACTTAGAGAAGCTTTAGAAAGAAGTCTTTTATGGTAGATGTAGCACTTCTAAACTGGAAAAAAATAAATATTAAATATTGTCTGCCTTAAATTTCAGATTAATGAATGACACTTGGAAACTAAGTAAGCTATATCTCGAGTTGTATTTACTATGATTGTGTTTTTGTACAGTAGCAAAAGCTATTTATGTAAAACTACATAATTTGTAAACATTGAGGCAGTGGCGTCACCAAAGAAGTTTGGACTGCTCTGAATATCGCGTATGTGTGAGGGAGCTCTGTCATCATTGAGTCTTACTTCTTGAAGACTTGGGATCATATACAAAATTAGACCCCACATACCACCCTTTTAAGTAGACAGTATAAAGCAGTGGTTTTTAAACTGTGGTCCGTGGACCCCTGGAGGTCCGGAGAGCCTTTCTAGGGGGTCCGTGGAATTTTTAATATAACGTTAAGATTTCTCTCTTTTACAAACTCTGAAAGGTCTCGTGGAAAAACTGAAAGATGTGCCATCCTAGATTAGATCAGAGGTCCGCGAGAAAATTTTGCTGGTTCCCAGAAAAATGTGGGATATACTTACTCACATCACGTTAAGTTATGCTTTAAGATGCATTGAAACATAATTCAATTTATCACAATACATAAGATATCAATCATTGGCATGGCCAAGTAAATTTAGCGCGTTTTTCACATGTTGTATTTTACAATAATGCAACTAATGAACTTTTTACTAACAGAAAGTAGTGTACTGTACCACTCCTCTAAATGTACTACTATTGAGCTGAAAAGAAACAACAATGATACAAATCTGTATCAGCACTATACAAAAGCAAAAATTTGAGTTTTGTTATAAACTAGCGAAATTCAGGAAAATTTGTAGGAAAATTCGGGAAAACTATGGGAAAATTTGAATATGATTCGGCTCATCTAGGGCACAAGTGCGACCAAATGCCGAAAACCCGAGGTCAATTGGTTGCTTATTGGCTGAGAAAAAGGTACGACAAAATATGGAATGAAGACGAAGACGAAATTTGCGTCCTAATATCGCTTTTGTTCCACTACGTTAAAAACGCTCTAAAAAGTTACTTCATAGAATAATGCCACGGTAAATAAGTCGTACTGCTGTAGCTGCATTGTTATATGTGGATAATAGATCCGTGTGCAGCGAGAAAATTCAGGATAATTTAAGCATGCAATCTAAAGGCAAGCCTCATCGACCTGGGAGGGAGGAGAGGGGAGTTAATGTAGAGGGAGGGAGAGTCATAAAATATCTATAACCAGAAACCTATCTACAGTTGCTATCGTACGTATGCAGTTAGTTGTAATCACAGATGAACATTTTCACTCTAAAAGTTTTTTAAATCAAATTTTATGTATTGTTTTTTAAAAAAAATTTCTCTAAATCTAATTCCTGGAGTCTTTCCCTCTTATATCAGTGGAATGAAAAGGTAAAAAACTTAGAAATTATGATGTAGGCCAGAGGGGTGACGAGAAGGTTCATTCCCTACCTCCTCTCAACAGAAACAATTAGAGATGATTGATTATATTTTTAAGGGATGGAATACTAAAAATTTTTCCCCACAGTAAATCGATTCAAATGACGAGATACAATTGTTATCGTCAAATAAAGAAAAAATATTAAAGAAAAAAAAATAATAAAATAAAATAGAAAAAATAGAAAACATTTAAAAGGCAGTGTGATCTAGGTTACTCATGTTATCTTCTTGCATGGTAAACCGCAAATATATCTAAGAAACTGAGAAGTGACGTTTCCGAATTTGGCGATGAACTAAAACATGCTGTGGGATATATATTGCGTTACGAATAGAAATAAATTTAGCTATTACAATAGACCGGAAATTTGTCTAAGAAACGAAACAAGTATAAATAATCAAATTATGTTGTCTTCATATTCTTAGAATTTTTCTTACAGATTGTAAATAGTTTTTTTTAAAGTTATTAAATAAGATAAAAAAAATGCATTTAAGAAGTATAGTAAAAATGATGCTAACAAATACATAATGAATCAAAAGATAATAGATCTTTATTCTGTTTCTTGCCAGAAATGAATTTTATTCAAATGATTATTTATGAAGTATTTGCTACTAAAGATTATTAATTGAGAAAAATATTTAATATATAGGAATATTTTCTGCATTTCACACATACCATATTAGAATCACTTTCGTAATGATTTGACTGTTTGGTAGTTTTATTTTTAACAAAGCAACTTATAACATTATTTTGAATTAATTACTTGAAACATTTTGTTTCAAAATGTAAATAGCGATTACGAAACTCTGAAAGTATGTTCTCAATACCTGAGCATTTTTTAATTATTTTTTACTCTTGTACAATTTTGTTTAAGAAGTTTTGTTTTGTTTTTTATAGGATTTATTTCTGAGGAAATGCAAGAGGAAAATATGTTTACAAGTAAGTTATTTTTGAAATTTCGTTTTATAATGTTATAATTATCGCATATCTGCTCTATTGATATTTTTTGTGTTCGTATTCCTTCTTTAAGAGTATTTGCAAATAGTGGTAAAGTCTCTAGAGATGCCACAAAATTTGATTCGTTCCAAACGGTCTATTTCGATAGTATAAGACTGTTGCACATTAAATTTTTCTAAACCTTATGTTCCCATTAATCATTAATGAAGTGTTGTCCTCTTCGTTTCAAATTATGAAGTTCGAAGTTCATCGTCAGCAGACCGTTGTACATCTCTGTTGTGTACATCCAATTATCACACAATGTAATTCAAATTTGAAATATTTTATAAATGTACCATTTTTTATTTCGGTAAATGAAGTTAAATATTTGTAAATTGTGAAAAAGGAAGAAAAATGAAATACATAGTGTGTACTCCAAAAAAAGTGATTTAAATAAAATTAAGCAGTGTAATAAAACCTGCTTCTCTCTGCAGGAATAATTAGTTAGAAAGTAATAATGCTAAAACAATTTTCATTTAAAAAAATGAAATAAAATGAAATTACGAGTTAAATGTTTAAGGGGATGCTTGCGAATTTGTCCAAATCTCCCATCCCTCTCGATTTTCATGGGGGAATATCTAGTGAAACCTCCTAAAAAAAGTTTTGAACATTTACTCAAGTTTTTAAATTAAAACTGTTTAAGGTATCCGACTAACCTAAAATTGTGAATTTTGCCAAAAACTGACAAATTATTTTACTGATCTTCATTATTTTATAGACCATCTTATTAGCTTTATAAAAATACCAAGTTTACTATTTTCAGTTTACTAGAACAAAAACTACAAGTGTTTTAGTAAAAGCAGATGTCGCAAGATGTCATACTTTAAAACGCGCTCTACACGAAATGTGTTTTTTTTTTTTTGAAAATGCTCAAACGAGGACAGGGATTGGTAAAAAAGTTTTGAAAATAATTAACTGTGAAATATTTTGTGTATGTTTTATATAATAGAAGTGTTTTAACCTTCAGATTTATTAATAACTGTTTTATTATAAAATGTACGGTCTCTTATGTGAATATACACTGTTTTTTTTAAAGCTTTTTTATATATAACTAAGATAAAGTGCTCCAGTTTTTGTAAAAACTAAAATATCTCTTATCCTGAAGGTCATTTCAAAAATGAATAACATAACACGTCAGAATTGAAAAATTGGAAATTTGTTCATAAATTTTTGCTACAAAATGAACCCCGTTTATGCTATTTTTTTTTGTAAAATTTTACCAATTTCCCCCCACATTTTAGTAATAATAATTTCTTTTTATCATCTTAATTTTAGCATATTTTTCTTAATCTGTACTGAACAAATCTAAAAACCACAAAAAAAATCCCCATATCTCCATTTTTCTTAAAGTTGTCGTAAGTTGTCGGATACCCCTTAAAGACTCTTCTCTAAAAGATAATGTCTTTCAATAATGTTAAAACATTGTGGGAAAATATATTTAATACAAAGTTAATTTTTTTCCCTTTTACGGACCATTGATAGTGAAGAAGTGAAGACCCTTTCCTGTATGCATTTGCTAAATATACATATAAGAAGGGAATAAATTCCGACTAGTTTCCATCGTGTTGGACTCCAAAAGTCACTACTAAGACCAGTAGAGATCGATAACGTGATTATACATACTTGGGGATCGGTTCGTGACTGTAATTTACTGTATAAACGGAAATATCGAAAACATGAATTTTTAAGGCTTTTGTTATAATTTTATTCACATTTAAAGTGTAAATAAATGTCATTTTTGTTAAATATATATTTGTCTTTTGCTTTATGTAAATGGAAACAAAGTAAAAGACAAACATGAATGGATAGGTTTACTCATTTAAAGCACAAAATTCAAAATCACGCTATCCCGGCTGCCCACGCACCACACATATACAAGAAAGAAAAAAAATGAGTAATAATAGCTATTTTCTATGGTGTTCAGACAGAAGGAAATAACACTTACAACCTAGGAACAAATATGGTGTTGCACAGTGTAATCCTTCTGTGACATCTTAAAAGTTCTTATGGAAATCAAAGGAAATGATTTTGTAACATTTTATTCAAGAAGTTTTTGTATTTGAAATTTTGTTATTTAATCTATGAATAACTCTTTATTCATGTTTTCCTGTGAATTTTGGATATTGCATCTTAACGCTGTATTGAGAATTTATCAACTGAATCAAAATTCGGAAATCTTGAAGTTCTTATTTTTTAAAGTGGAAATTATATTTACCGGTTTCCTGTTTCTTTATTTCTCAAATCCTTTCCTGAAGTTACAAATGACGTTCTTGAATGTAAGTATCAGGATTTTTTTCGGCTTCAACTCATTATTTTGCGAGGGTTTCTTGAACCTTATTTGTTCGAAATTTCTTACACTCGAGGCAAATTTTTAACTTATTAAGAATAGAAAAGTACATATCAAAATATTCCCGATCCAAACATTTCAAAAAAAGCCTTAGAGTCAATCATAACATATGACCTCATAATTCCAGAGGCGACGCTTTTGGGAAAAAGGACAAAATCCTTCTTACCCTCCTAATTTTTTTGATATCTTACAGATTTTCCTTTACCAAGAATGGGTGGCCACGGTAGCCGAGTGGTCAAGGTATCGGATCGTGGCTGGCATGTCTCGAGTTCGAGCCCAGTACCGCTAAAGACCCGTCGTGTAGGGGAGCGATGCATGTTAAATCTGTCGAGAGCTAAAACGTCCTCCCGTTAGTGTGGTGTAGTAATTAGGAGAGGGGGTGCCAGCTCAGTTGTCGTCCTCGTTACTTGACCATGGTTCAAAATTACGAGGTCCGTCGCTAAAAGCCCTCGTGTAGCTGAACAGTGCGACGTTAATATTCGTTTACTTTCTTTCTTACTCACCAATAATGGACTAGAGCAGGGTTTTCCAAACTTTTGACATATGTGTACCCCTTGTATAATTTTCGTAATGCCGAGTGTTTCGTCAAAAAAAAATGAATGTATTTAATAACAATTGAAATATATATATATGTGACATACAAAAAATAAGAAAAAAGAAATAAAATTATTCATAATAAATATAAATAAAAGTTATTAATCCAAATAAATGTTATTTATAATATAAGAAGGATGAAATTGTTTGTGCTGAGATGACAGATCGTCATAATTTGGTTCTCTAGTTAATTTTAATCTGAGATGAGGTTCCACGTCCAATAGTCTGTTCCTTTTTTTTCTCGACTTAATGTCTACAAATGCTGAAAAAGGAACTTTACATAAATATGAAGTTGGAAAAAGAAAGATGTATTTCAGAGCTTTTTCTGTTAAAACTGGTTACACATGTTGCATATGGAACCAGACTGATAAAGTACACTAATTATATTTATTTTTCGAGAATCCGTCTGAAGCCAATTCCAACAATTGCTTTCCTACAATTTTTCATGTGAACGTAGAATTAGGCGCAGCTAAGCATGGTGCAGTGCATATCCAAACCAAACTCCGATGTAACGCGTACCCCCACCAAACTCTCCCTGTACCCCTGGGGGTACGCATGACACACTTTGGGAAACACTGGACTAAAGCAATATTAGGTTAAACTAGGATGTAGATCATCTAGAGGTTCTATCGACCTTTTAGATTTCAAAACAATGTTAAAAAATCTTTCAATTTCAATGGTTTTTGTAAAATCCATTGAAGGAAATTGTTCCTCTTTTGCACGTGCAAATATTCTCATAGAAATTTGAATATTTTATTTGTGCAAAATTCAGTAAAGTATTTATGTGGAAATTATTTTCAGAACTTGTAGATGTATGAAAAAAATAGAATTTGCTTTGATATACATATGCATGAAATTATTAAAATACGATTTTCTTGTACATTGAAGCTTGAAAAAATTAATAACAGTCTCAGTTTCGTTAATCGCATTGATATTAATAATTTTTTATAATATATTATTTTTTTTGTGTGTAACACCGATTTTTTTAATCCACTTTTCTGAAACAATTGCCCATTACTGAACTAGACTTTGAGTATAATTTCTCCCCCTCTCAAGGTCACATGTGAACTGATTGACCAATAAGTGTGGCTGCATGCATAGTTTTTATAAAGAAATTCTTTAATTTCCATTAACATGTATTTGATCCAATGTATTTTTTTTTAAATTAAGAAACAAAAAAGTTTATTATAGTATAAGCTATACAGTTAAAATTTTCAAATAAATTTTTTTATTTTCATATTTTTTAGAGTTTTTTCAATGCTTAATATTTATAATTAAACATTATTCACACACACTATTCTGTTATACTAATTATGTTATTCCTGTTATACGAACAAAATACCCCTTACTTTTCTTCCTTGCAATCTAAAACGTATTAAAACTAAATATTTTTGAAATTTTATGCATAGTAACAAGAACTAAAAAAAAATAGCATTTTTAAATATGACTAATTGGAATTTCTTGAATGTCACCTTTTTAATCTAAAGATAAATTGATGCAGCTTTTATGAGATTGTATTTAACTCCTGATTAGGCTTTTTCTAGATCTAAAAAGAAATAAGATTTGAATATTTTTAAGATAAAGGGGATATATTGTTTTATAAAAGTTCAAAATTATGTTCATTTGAGGTATGGAAAAAAGTATCAGTTATGTAATATTAATTTTTAGAGGAAGGAAGGTGATTAGAAGAAATATATATAATTTTTGCCAACAAACTATGAATTAATGTTTAAACCATTTTGAATTAATACACGAAAAAAGATTAAAACAAAAGGAGTGCTAGTTGAGATCTTAAAAGCAAGTTAGGCTGGTCGCTCCTCGAAACATTTCTAGAAAAAACATATTCGAAAGATATTATGCGATCTTTTTCTCCAAATCAGTAATATATCTTATTCCTTGCTTAGAATTAGGGAGAGATAGAATCAAATCTACAGAGGTGAACTTTAAATTTAACCTACTAGATATTACTAAGTATCAGTCTTATCAAGTTCGATCCCTGGTGCCATTAAAAACCCCTCGTATAGAAGGGATGATACAAATTAAATATGTCGTAGCTCATGTTGGCGTGGTGTATAATTTTGGAGAGTCGACTGTGGCTTGGGTTTACATCAATAGTCTTCGTGTTTCTTCTGAGTATGACGTTAATTAAAAAATTAATCTGATAAATTATTGCTTATTTTTAGTGGTTTAAATATTGTAAAGCATTTTGTTTTCAATAATCCTGCCTATCATATCCGTTCAGCAATTTTAAATATTTCAGTAAATGGGCAGATAAAAATTTTATTTATATAGTACATTCTTTAATTGTAATATTTTTCTCTGAACTTTTTCTACAACTTTACAACGAATTTCAACCCCAACAGACTGATATGTTATGTAACATTATACGACATCATAAGATCTCAAAGATGCGCGAGACGAAAAAAAAAATTATCTTGAATGTGGAATGAAAAGAAATCTTTGTTAATGAAAGTGTATTCTTGTGTGTCATAAATCGTTCCTGGAAAGGCTACTAATGATGGTTTTGAAATGAAATATTTCTTTTGGAAAAACATATCGAGAATCGTTTTTCATTCCAACGCGATGTTAATGGACTTGATTTTTTCTGGATGATATGAATGTGTGGATTTTTTTAAATAACAGACATGGTAATTGTGTCTATTCCAGTTCTTTTAAAGTGACACACCTATTTGTCTGCACAATGCAAAATGGAAGACTCTCTAACAAAATTTACTTAAAATGAAACCGTGAAATTCAAAGAACATTCCGTCGTCAAATTTTAATTCGTGTATAATAAGGCTTCGGTTTCAACGCGTGAAATGCATTTTAAATTCCAACGTGAGTATCCATACATTTAATTAATATGCTGTGTGAGTGAAGCAGATACCACTCAAGGACTTTTATATATTCATTCTTTTTACATTATTACAGTTTTTGCTGTAATACGAAGATAATGAGTTTTTTTTAAATATCCTTTGTTTTCTTTGTAATTACATCATAAAAGATTTCAAGTGTATTTTGGCATGGAATATGCATTTGTGGGAACCGTATGAACCCCGTTACAGTTGTATTCCTATATATCAGGGGTGGGCAAATAACGACTAGCGAAGAAGTCAGAATATCCAATTTTAACGGAGATTTATTTTCCTTGAGTGACCAAAGATTCGTCTCGTATATTTCACTATTAGGCAAGCAAAATTCTTTTTTTAGGAAAAAGTACACGGAAGTGTTTCTGCTAAAATTAAAAATCATCTGCAGAGTTTGAAGGTCACAAGAAGATTTCAGGACTTTTAAGAAAATTGAGCCTAAACTCAATTTGTTCTCATATCCCATTACTACTGATATTGATACAGTACCTAAGAAGCTGTAGATTGTGTGTGAACTTATTGACTTGAAGTTGGATCATGGTATAAAGAAAATGTTAAATGCTATAACATAAATTGACTTTTACAAATCTTTATCTGTGGAACAGTGCCGATTTAATATCATTTCGAACCCTGGACACAGAGGATCTACCTTAGCACTGGCGGATTGAAATTTATAACCAGAAAATCTGGTTAAGTCCAGCTTATCCAGGCCCCTGGGCTCTCGCCTTAAGCTCCCAATGGATAAACCGGCACTGCTGCTGAAAAATTCCCATGTGTGAAGAAATTTGCTGGGAAAATGCTCTCTGTATATGTGTCTATATATATTTGTGAGCAAAGTTTTTCTTGCATCAAGATCCATTAGAATAAATACAGATGCAAGTTGCTTTTACAAAAACTTAAAGGCTATGATGAGAATTTCAACAAGCAATCTCACTCTTGATTTTAAAAACAACTGTACATAAGTGTTTTAGGGTACATTTTTTTCCATTAAACTGATTCTAAAATTAAATGTGCTTGTTTGTGTGTGTGTGGCTAAAAGATATTGAATTAGTACAATAAATTGAATAAAACTTCCACTGCTTTATTTAACATATTTATTGATTTTTATGGTACAATTTTTCCTTTTCTGAAATACAAAGGTACTTAAAGAATTGAATCGTTTTAAAAAAAGGTACGGCATTCTGGTATCTTCCGCTCCCACAATGTGGCCATCCAGCCAAAACAAAAGTGCACCCTGCAAATCGTTTTCTTTTAAAATAAGATTTTTCTGATAAACAAGTTTTTCCATAAGACCAAAGCTGTTTATTAACTTCTCGAATTTTTTCAAATTATCAATTGATGGATTGTTTTTATTTATATATCAAGTGGTAATGTACAAAATGGCAGAAAACTATTTTTGAAATAATTTTGTCTTGTGTTATTTTTAGAATTCTTTAAAGTTATTTTAAAAGAATGTAGAGGGAAAATGCACTCCAACAATTGTAATATATGTGAGAATTAACATTTAAAAAAAATATTCTTACTTTTCTTTGAAATATCTTTGCATTAAACACTAAATCTTCGGTACGGCAAAATGTTATATAGTGCACAGTTTGACAATTTTGATGAGTGTTTTTCAACGTTAAAATTAGGCAAAGATAACGTGTAAAAAATTATTAATTCTGTTTATCTTTCCTTACAACTAAATACCTTTATTTCGGAACTTCAAATTTTTTTGGAATATTACATTTTTTTTAAAATTTCAATAAATAAAAAAAATTATTTTTTGTTGATTATTTGATTCTTTATGAATCAAGTGTAATTTTTGTATTGGTAATTCGTACACAAAACTAGCTTGGTTTAATTTGAAGTAACGTTGAGAACCGTAACTTAGAACCTCTGTCAAATAGGAGGACGGCATCTAATCGCGCGCCGTATTGTTCACTGGTCCGGTGGTCAAAGGAAGAAAACCGTAAGTTCGTTTCATCGTCGCAAGTTCAGTCAAAAAATTCTCACCGGGCTCAAAGCTCAGTTAGATTTGATTGCGGTGAATCTGGGCATATGGGCTGCGAAGCAGCCCTCCATCCCATATCTGGATTTCTGTGATGTGGAAGATGGCGAAAGTGGTGTTTTTTCCGTCTGCGAGATACGTCTTGGTGGTTGGTTGACAGGACTAGTCCGGTAGGCATGCCTATGGGGATGGAAGTTCTCTTGAATTTCTTGCTGAGAAAGCTGCTTGGGAGAGAGCTGAGAGGCTGCTCTCTGTTTGAATGCTGGGGGGTTCAGTTAGATTTAACCGCGCTAGCTCAATAAGTGCAGCCACTGGGTCTATTTTGACCAATGAGGTTGCAAACTCACTGTTGAACAACCGGAGTTAAAAAAAATGTTGGGGGAAATTTTAATCGACGGTTTGTTTTCACTTGACTCCTCGGTTACTTCAGGTTTCATAACCCGGTTTAGTTAGCGATTAATACGGCGGCAAGCCATCGCGTCACACGAGAACTCCCGGATTCAATAAGATTTAAATGCAGCAGCTGCCGTTGCACCGCAATTACTTCTGGTAAAATCAGATCCATAACTTGATACAAACTTCAATGTTAACAAAGTGTCATTCGATGTTCACGTGACTAAGACCACTCTACTATCGATGTCACATGAACTCTTACGCAACATTTTTTCTGTCCAGTGATAGTCCCAGTACCACAAATGATCCTCCGTGTAAGGGATTGATGCACATTAAATCTGTCGGGACTGAAAGCCCTTACATTGACGTGGCTTGGAAGTTTGGAGAGTTAGCACAAATATCGTTCACTTGACCGTGCTTCAGAATTACGAATCCATCACCAGTAGATCTCGTATAACTTCAGATATGACGGTAATAAACACACTCAGTCAGTCCGATCTTACCATTCTGTGTTAGATATCATTTTTACCAATTCAAATTTTATAAACAAAATTTTTTCTTTTTCAATTTGATAAAGTATTAAATTAGTTCGATGACATCATACTAATGGAATCTGTCGCTAAATCTATTTATCTATCTTCGACAACGACAAAAAGTTTAAGATAAATACTAAACTGAAATCTAAGCGAATTTTACTAAATAAAGCAATTTCTGCACTTTTTCATCAGGTTTTGAATCAAAACCTACTTCTTTACGAAAAGATCTATTGTTTCGTGTCTTACAGATGAAAATATAGAGTTTTGTGACTTTACAACTTGACTTTCAAGAAATAGATGAAAAGTTAAGAAACGAAAGAACAATTCACTGTTGAAATACGAATGGAATGTGCGTTAGATGATGCGTGGAAACCATTGCTTGATGCAATCCAAAAATTCCGAAGAAGTAATAAATGATAAATGAACAGGATGTCAAAAGAAAATAATTTAAGTTGTTTTGAAAATAAATCCACATTTTGATTTTAACTGAGTTAAAAAAACACAAATGATATCTAAGTAAGAAATTTTTTTAATGGCAACAAACATTTTTCAATCCCTGCTATTAGTTCACCCTCTTTTTCTATTGATTTATATATATATTTATCTTGTTCAAATTTTCAATCGTTAATAAAATGCATTTTAAAGCAATTCAGCTGAAGTTTTATATACACGATAATTTTGGATGACAATACAGTAATTTAATTATAATTATAATAAAAATTAATCGATTAAACATAATTATTCAAAGAGTTACAAATTCAGCCACGTTGGCATCATTTTTGGTGACTTAGCGACCATTTTGGCGACTTGTGTCAAAACTTGAAAAGGTTTTTTTCTCACATTTTAAAGCACTCATTTGAGCTGATATTTTCTATACATTATTGTTTTTGGTAACAATACGATAATTTAATTATAATGAATTAAAATTATTTGTCTGAAAGTATTTTTAGAAGGTGCCGTTGGCTTCATTTCTTGTGAATTGGGTAAAAACTTAATATTTTTTTTCCTCACGTTTCAAAGCATTCATTTGAACGGAAATTTTATATACACGATTGTTTTGGATGACAATACGGTACTTAAGTACAATTAATTTTTATTAATTATCATTAAATGTTGTGATTCTGTCATATGTGTATACATATTTATATTAGTTGTGAATATTTAATAAAAGTAACTAAAAAATAATTTTTTTGTTGTTGATCTAAGTAGAAATTGACTTAAAATTTTTTTGATATTACTTGTTAATCTCAAGATGAGCTAATCGAAATTATACTGTTAAATAGCTTGTTTAATGAACTCAGTTCCACTATAGAAATAAGACTTCCCTCGACAAAAAATATTTGAAGCAAGGAATTTAAGCAACATGGTACGGTTTACCCCAAATTTTTTAACTTAGGGATTTTGAAAATTTTTTTGATTGTTCTTCTGTATATTTATTATGTAAAACAGATTTTGTGCTCAAAATTTCATAAAAAGCTAACCATTTTTAATTTTTTAAGGAAAAACAAACAAACTTATGAAGGGATTTTAAAATGCTACTCCTACAAAAATTGACATACACCCATGAAATTTGATTTCCAAATATGCATAATAAGAGTATGGGTTTTGTGGTTACATGATTGTTATTCCTACACTACTTCTTTTTATGAAAGCTTATTGAAAATTCCTTAAAAAAATGTATATAAATTCTAAATTCAATTATTTTTTAAAAAATAAGTATTTTTTTTTACTCGAAAATACCTACCGGCTTTTGTTACATGTATTATTAGCAATGGTTAGAAAAAATATTAAAGCATTTGGCACAATAGAAAAACAGCCTTAGCATTTTAAATGGAGACAAACTAGTTTATCTTTCTAAGATAAGTCAATTTGAAGTTTTCATTTGTCATTAGTAAGTGAATAAAACGAACGTAAAAGTTATCATAATTCTGTATTTTTTAAAATTAGAGCTTTCAAATTTTGTGAGATTTTAGAGAAGTGTTTAAGGATAGTTTAGGCTAAAAAATTGGATTTGATTTTTTTGACCGATTTTTGTCAATTAAATCGTACAGTGTCCCCAGCTTGACTTCATACTTCTTTTCTAACTTGGAACATAAAATTTATCAGTCAAATAAAATCGGAGAGGATTTGATGTATTAAAACAGGGGTACTCAACTTTTTTTCTGCTGGGCCGCATACATATGTCAGCCATTTCAAGCGGGCCGCAACATGAGATTAAATGGAGGGGAGGGGGGGGAATAAATGCTTTAAGTCCAAGATAACATTAGAAATTTAAAATATGTAAAATTGATCAAAATATTATAACTCCTGTTTTGATTTTTTAAAACTATTTTTTATTTTTGTCACTAACTTTAAATTAAAAGAATTTAAGAAACACCCCGTCACAATTTTCGCATCAGTAAATGGTTTCATATGATTACCAATAATGTAACAAACTTCTTGGGATGTCTTTGTTACCACTGTGACATTACCACTGACAAAACATTTTGTTGCTGTTGCAAAGAATATTCAATAAAGCCTATTTATATATATATCACTTCTTGAAAAAGGAAAAGTGTCATTGAATGATTCCTGTTTGTTGGTATTTCTTAAATACAGCACTTTTTCGTGACAAATCAAACAAGTAATGATCCATGTTTGTTTTTCACTGCAAAACAGTCAATCTCCAAATCGTTTGAATATTTTTCGCTTGCAAGGTATGAAAGATTGTTCAAAATTGGTTCCACCCATAAAATCGTCACTACTCCACTGTTGTCGGTTATCACTAACCGTAACCGTTACAAATAGAAAAAGAATATCAATTCGCAGCCGTACGACATCAACAGCAAAAAAGCAAAATTGATATATTTGATTTCTTCTCAAAGAATTTTCCATCAAATTTTTAATGCATTGTCTTTAATAAAACAGCAATGGGTCTTAGTCGGGCCACTTAAAAAGGCTCGGTGAGCCGCAGGTTGAGTATCGCTCTATTAGAACTTCTGGTAATTTAACTAGTGCCGCTGTAGACCCTCCGTGTAGAAGGGGCTGATTCTCGTTACATCTTTCGAGGATCAAACATCCTTTCTTTGGTGTGGAATTTTGGAGAGGGAGATGCCAGCTCAGGTGTCTTCCTCTCGTCATTTGACTATGGTTCAAAATTACGAGGTTCGTCGCCAATAACCCTCGCGCAGCTTTGTAAGACGATGTTAATGTAACTCTCACTCTCTGGTAATTTAATAATATTTAACAATTTATATGTATATTGTTAAAATTACTTGTATATTTCAATTAACATTTAAGATGGATTAAAATAAAGTTCAGGTAAAAATATCTATTTCTAAACTATAAGACTATTATAATCGTAGTTAAGTGTGTGTGTGGGGGGGGGGGGACCCTCTGCACAGATTTTTGAAAAAATTGTCAGATCTTCATTTTTGTTCGCTGCTGAAACTATTAAAAATATTTTCTTTCAAATGGAAAAAATGGAAGCCTTCAGATAAATTTGATGTTGCTTTGAGTGCGCAATATTTTGCATTTTTTATACTATTACTGAATTTTTGTACATAATACTTGCAGAATGGTCAAACCCTCAAAATTTGACAGAAATAATTTTTTCTTCGGATTATACCTTCATGTTTTTCAGAACCTATGTGGTTCAATTATAAAAATATGCCTTCATTTGTATTTAGAACTGTGTGCGTTCATCTTAATTTATGGCACTAAGCTGAAAATTAATTGCTTATTTATGTCGCACTTCGAAGCCATTCACAACGAACCTAGCAATTTTAAATCGCGATCAAGTGACGAGCATTCCATTGAGTTGCAACCCCACTTTCCAAACTTCCACTCTACGTCAGTATAAGGACTTTAAGAATCGACTTTTAATGATTCCAAGATATGAACCCACGTCATATGATTTTCGACTTTTATAAAATCAATATATATTTAGTTCTTAAATCAGGCTGCGAATTGGTAGAATGACGGAGTTGCATAACTGATGGAGTACTGAGCTCTTTCGAAAGCCATTGAGAATAGCAAGACCGATGTAGAATCTATCGGACTAGAGCAGCGATACTCAACCTGCGTCCCACCGGGCCTTTTTAAGTGGCCCGGTCATGGCCCATTGCTCTGAGAAATTCATTTATTTATGAAAATTTGGCTGAGAAACTCTTTGTTAAAAATCAAATATATCAATTTTGCTTATTGATATCGATGCCATATGGGTGCGAATTGATGTTTTTTTCTGATTAGTGATAATGGACAACAGTGGAGTAGCGACCATTTTATGAGTGGAACTAATTTTTAACTATCTTTAATATCTTGCTAGCGAAAAATATTCGAAGAAAATAGATTGTTTCAAGATGATTGGGAAGTTGACTATATTTTGTAGTGAAAAACAAGCATGGATCAGTAATTGCTTGATTTGTCGCGCTAAAGTGTATTTAAAAAATACCAATAAACAGGAATCGTTCAATGACACTTTTCCTCGAAGCTCTCTTCAAAAGGTATGCAAATAGAGGCTTTCTTTAATTATCTTACTACAGCAAAAAGTGTTTTGTCATTGGTAATGTCACAGCGATAACAAAGGCACCCTATGAAATTTGTTATATCATTGTAATCATATGGAACCGTTTACTGATGCAGAAATTGCGAAAGAGTGATTCTTAAATGCTTCCAATTTAGAAAAATTCGGTGACAAAAATGAAAAATAATAATTAAAAAATAGCAAAATAGGAGTTTTAATGTTTTTGATCAATATCCACATTTTAAATTTTCTATGTTATCTTAGTTTTAAAGTATCCCCCTCTCACACAATTAATCATCTTGTTACGGCCGGCGTAAAATAGCTAGCATATGTATGCGGTCCGGCAGGAAAAAAGATGAGTACCCTTGGACTAGAATTTTCACATTGGCGTGTCTAGAATAGGGAGCGTGAGAAGCTAGCTGGGTATCATCGTTATCACTCGACTATGGCTTAGAATTCCGAAATCCACTTCCAATAGCTTTTGTATTGTTTGCAGTGTGATGTAAGTAACCCAATGACGATGAAAAAAATTAAATCATGGGAATTTCATGGTTCAAAGTGGAGCTAATGAAATAAATGTACTCGTACCTGAATATTAGAGAAGTGTTTCTGATCGTTCATTTCTTCTCTATACAGAAGACCGCAAACCACAGCCAATACTTTTTGAATCACGATCAGATAACGAAGAGTATGCAGTAGAGGACAGTGAACTTTTTACTGAAAAGAAATAAGAGAAAAGTATGTATACATAATCTAAAGTATAGAATACTTTACTTTATACGACCGACTGATGAGAGCAAGGATTATTTTCAAACCGCAAATAGCCAGCTCAAACAGCTTTCAACAATCAAGCTAATACTTGTATTTTTCAGAATTATGTTATAAAATGTGTTATAACGGTAAATTATGTGTGCGGCAATCCTTTTTATTTCCTCTATATCCAAATTCTGTATAGAAATGTAATTCCGCTTAAATTTCTCTCTAAAAACCAATTACCGCAAGGGTAGGCAAATAGCGACTTCAAGACCTTAAGGAAATCCACTTTGAACCGAGATTTTTTTCCCCTGCGGGGCTGATATTGATACAGCACCTGAGGAGCTGTAGCTTGAGCTTATTGACTTGTCAGATTATTGTGAAGGAAATGTTAATGCTATGACATTAATTGACTTTTACAAATCTTTGACTACTGAAAAATTTCCATGTACGAAGAAATTGGCTGGGAAAATGTTCTTTCTATTTAGGTCATATATTAGTGAGAAACGTTTTTCTTGTATGAATATCAACAAGGATTAATATAAATGCAAGTTGCCTGAATAAACTTGCAAGCTGTGATGAAAATTTCAACACAAGTAATGTCACTCTTCATTGAAAAAACGTACAAAAAGGGTATAAAGTACATTTATCTTTTTAAACTGATTCTAAAGGGAAATCGTGTTATAGATTATATGAAAGTAGCACAATAAATAAATTGAATAAAATGCTTAACATATACCCATTGATTTTTATGGTACAATTTATGCCTTTTCTGAAATTCAAAGCTAATTAATGAATGCAATCATTTTAAAAAGTGTGGCCCCCTTCTATCCCCGTTTTCACAATGTTGCCTCTTGAGCCAAAACAATTACCTACCCTGAGTTACTGTAAAGTTTTAAGGCAATTCTCGGATCCAGTCGGATCAGCAAGCGCGCTCAGGGTTGTCGATGGTCGTTTAGTTTTTAATTGAAAAACTTTTTTGGTACGTGTTTTTTTCCTGTAAAAATTTCCTGCACACTTTTTCCCGGAAATTTTTTATTTATTTAATGATTACTTTCATGCAGCCCACTCGGATTCAACTCTAGAGAGTGAACGAGAGAAGAGGAGCGCAAGCAAAGTGATTGGAATAAAGAGATTATAATTATGAAAGAGATCAAGATAAGCACTAACGAAACATGGGATTGTTTTTTGATTCAGTGCTAGAGCATATTTGAAAGCCCAAAGATTTGATAGAATTAAAATCCGAAATTTTAATGAGCGAAAATGTTGCCAATATTTTGGTTTATATTAGTAATGAGAACTGAGACATTACGAAAAAATAAAAGCATTAATTGTGAAAAAGTATGAACCCTCTCTGCTTGTTTGTTGAGAGGATTTTAAGTAAACGGCTGTCAGGGTAATATATGGTGTTATATAAGTTACTTATTACGTATATATAAGGTACTTATGTACGTATTACTCAACGTATTGGCGACGTTATATGACAGAAAACACATGGCTGCCAATTCAGCGTGTACGACACATGGGAAATCAGAGTTGCCAACTTGGCGAGTTATCTTGAACGTTGGCATTGCTGGGATAATATACATAAGTACCATATAAGCACATATTATATTAATATAATCTATACATAAGTAATTTACACATAAATATTTTTAAATAATTGGATTAATTGACATTTTTAAATCGTATATACTCGCATATAAATATATCAGAATGCATAA
>BMAO01033611.1:0-23534 GCA_019973975.1 Trichonephila clavata | reverse complement strand
TGAAATTTTGAAAAGCGTACATGTATTCGCGATCAGCGTCGGATTTTACATCAGAAAATAGAGTTTGGTTGGAATAGGAGTTAGAAATTTTTTCCCTGTTCATGACGTCTCCCCTGCCAAATATCCAAAAATGTGAAAATTTCTTATTGCAATAACTTTTGATCTAATTGAAATTTTGAAAAGCGCTACATGTATTCGCGATCAGCGTCAGATTTTACATCAGAAAATAGAGTTTGGTTGGAATAGGAGTTAGAAATTTTTCCCTGTTCATGACGTCTCCCCTGCCAAATATCCAAGAAATGTGAAAATTTCTTATTGCATAACTTTTGATCTAATTGAAATTTTGAAAAGCGCTACATGTATTCGCGATCAGCGTCGGATTTTACATCAGAAAATAGAGTTTGGTTGGAATAGGAGTTAGAAATTTTTCCCTGTTCATGACGTCTCCCCTGCCAAATATCCAAAAAATGTGAAAATTTTTTATTGCAATAACTTTTGATCTAATTGAAATTTTGAAAAGCGCTACATGTATTCGCGATCAGCGTCGGACTTTACATCAGAAAATAGAGTTTGGTTGGAATAGGAGTTAGAAATTTTTCCCTGTTCATGACGTCTCCCCTGCCAAATATCCAAAAATGTGAAAATTTTTATTGCAATAACTTTTGATCTAATTGAAATTTTGAAAAGCGCTACATGTATTCGCGATCAGCGTCGGATTTTACATCAGAAAATAGAGTTTGGTTGGAATAGGAGTTAGAAATTTTTTCCCTGTTCATGACGTCTCCCCTGCCAAATATCCAAGAAATGTGAAAATTTCTTATTGCAATAACTTTTGATCTAATTGAAATTTTGAAAAGCGCTACATGTATTCGCGATCAGCGTCGGATTTTACATCAGAAAATAGAGTTTGGTTGGAATAGGAGTTAGAAATTTTTTCCCTGTTCATGACGTCTCCCCTGCCAAATATCCAAGAAATGTGAAAATTTCTTATTGCAATAACTTTTGATCTAATTGAAATTTTGAAAAGCGCTACATGTATTCGCGATCAGCGTCGGATTTTACATCAGAAAATAGAGTTTGGTTGGAATAGGAGTTAGAAATTTTTTCCCTGTTCATGACGTCTCCCCTGCCAAATATCCAAAAAATGTGAAAATTTTTATTGCAATAACTTTTGATCTAATTGAAATTTTGAAAAGCGCTACATGTATTCGCGATCAGCGTCGGATTTTACATCAGAAAATAGAGTTTGGTTGGAATAGGAGTTAGAAATTTTTTCCCTGTTCATGACGTCTCCCCTGCCAAATATCCAAAAATGTGAAAATTTCTTATTGCAATAACTTTTGATCTAATTGAAATTTTGAAAAGCGCTACATGTATTCGCGATCAGCGTCGGATTTTACATCAGAAAATAGAGTTTGGTTGGAATAGGAGTTAGAAATTTTTTCCCTGTTCATGACGTCTCCCCTGCCAAATATCCAAAAAATGTGAAAATTTTTATTGCAATAACTTTTGATCTAATTGAAATTTTGAAAAGCGCTACATGTATTCGCGATCAGCGTCGGATTTACATCAGAAAATAGAGTTTGGTTGGAATAGGAGTTAGAAATTTTTTCCCTGTTCATGACGTCTCCCCTGCCAAATATCCAAAAATGTGAAAATTTTTATTGCAATAACTTTTGATCTAATTGAAATTTTGAAAAGCGCTACATGTATTCGCGATCAGCGTCGGATTTTACATCAGAAAATAGAGTTTGGTTGGAATAGGAGTTAGAAATTTTTTCCCTGTTCATGACGTCTCCCCTGCCAAATATCCAAGAAATGTGAAAATTTCTTATTGCAATAACTTTTGATCTAATTGAAATTTTGAAAAGCGCTACATGTATTCGCGATCAGCGTCGGATTTTACATCAGAAAATAGAGTTTGGTTGGAATAGGAGTTAGAAATTTTTTCCCTGTTCATGACGTCTCCCCTGCCAAATATCCAAGAAATGTGAAAATTTCTTATTGCAATAACTTTTGATCTAATTGAAATTTTGAAAAGCGCTACATGTATTCGCGATCAGCGTCGGATTTTACATCAGAAAATAGAGTTTGGTTGGAATAGGAGTTAGAAATTTTTTCCCTGTTCATGACGTCTCCCCTGCCAAATATCCAAAAATGTGAAAATTTTTATTGCAATAACTTTTGATCTAATTGAAATTTTGAAAAGCGCTACATGTATTCGCGATCAGCGTCGGATTTTACATCAGAAAATAGAGTTTGGTTGGAATAGGAGTTAGAAATTTTTCCCTGTTCATGACGTCTCCCCTGCCAAATATCCAAAAATGTGAAAATTTTTATTGCAATAACTTTTGATCTAATTGAAATTTTGAAAAGCGCTACATGTATTCGCGATCAGCGTCGGATTTTACATCAGAAAATAGAGTTTGGTTGGAATAGGAGTTAGAAATTTTTTCCCTGTTCATGACGTCTCCCCTGCCAAATATCCAAAAATGTGAAAATTTTTATTGCAATAACTTTTGATCTAATTGAAATTTTGAAAAGCGCTACATGTATTCGCGATCAGCGTCGGATTTTACATCAGAAAATAGAGTTTGGTTGGAATAGGAGTTAGAAATTTTTTCCCTGTTCATGACGTCTCCCCTGCCAAATATCCAAAAATGTGAAAATTTCTTATTGCAATAACTTTTGATCTAATTGAAATTTTGAAAAGCGCTACATGTATTCGCGATCAGCGTCGGATTTTACATCAGAAAATAGAGTTTGGTTGGAATAGGAGTTAGAAATTTTTTCCCTGTTCATGACGTCTCCCCTGCCAAATATCCAAAAATGTGAAAATTTTTATTGCAATAACTTTTGATCTAATTGAAATTTTGAAAAGCGCTACATGTATTCGCGATCAGCGTCGGATTTTACATCAGAAAATAGAGTTTGGTTGGAATAGGAGTTAGAAATTTTTTCCCTGTTCATGACGTCTCCCCTGCCAAATATCCAAAAATGTGAAAATTTCTTATTGCAATAACTTTTGATCTAATTGAAATTTTGAAAAGCGCTACATGTATTCGCGATCAGCGTCGGATTTTACATCAGAAAATAGAGTTTGGTTGGAATAGGAGTTAGAAATTTTTTCCCTGTTCATGACGTCTCCCCTGCCAAATATCCAAGAAATGTGAAAATTTCTTATTGCAATAACTTTTGATCTAATTGAAATTTTGAAAAGCGCTACATGTATTCGCGATCAGCGTCGGATTTTACATCAGAAAATAGAGTTTGGTTGGAATAGGAGTTAGAAATTTTTTCCCTGTTCATGACGTCTCCCCTGCCAAATATCCAAAAATGTGAAAATTTTTATTGCAATAACTTTTGATCTAATTGAAATTTTGAAAAGCGCTACATGTATTCGCGATCAGCGTCGGATTTTACATCAGAAAATAGAGTTTGGTTGGAATAGGAGTTAGAAATTTTTTCCCTGTTCATGACGTCTCCCCTGCCAAATATCCAAGAAATGTGAAAATTTCTTATTGCAATAACTTTTGATCTAATTGAAATTTTGAAAAGCGCTACATGTATTCGCGATCAGCGTCGGATTTTACATCAGAAAATAGAGTTTGGTTGGAATAGGAGTTAGAAATTTTTCCCTGTTCATGACGTCTCCCCTGCCAAATATCCAAAAAATGTGAAAATTTTTATTGCAATAACTTTTGATCTAATTGAAATTTTGAAAAGCGCTACATGTATTCGCGATCAGCGTCGGATTTTACATCAGAAAATAGAGTTTGGTTGGAATAGGAGTTAGAAATTTTTTCCCTGTTCATGACGTCTCCCCTGCCAAATATCCAAAAATGTGAAAATTTTTATTGCAATAACTTTTGATCTAATTGAAATTTTGAAAAGCGCTACATGTATTCGCGATCAGCGTCGGATTTTACATCAGAAAATAGAGTTTGGTTGGAATAGGAGTTAGAAATTTTTTCCCTGTTCATGACGTCTCCCCTGCCAAATATCCAAAAATGTGAAAATTTCTTATTGCAATAACTTTTGATCTAATTGAAATTTTGAAAAGCGCTACATGTATTCGCGATCAGCGTCGGATTTTACATCAGAAAATAGAGTTTGGTTGGAATAGGAGTTAGAAATTTTTTCCCTGTTCATGACGTCTCCCCTGCCAAATATCCAAAAATGTGAAAATTTCTTATTGCAATAACTTTTGATCTAATTGAAATTTTGAAAAGCGCTACATGTATTCGCGATCAGCGTCGGATTTTACATCAGAAAATAGAGTTTGGTTGGAATAGGAGTTAGAAATTTTTTCCCTGTTCATGACGTCTCCCCTGCCAAATATCCAAAAAATGTGAAAATTTTTATTGCAATAACTTTTGATCTAATTGAAATTTTGAAAAGCGCTACATGTATTCGCGATCAGCGTCGGATTTTACATCAGAAAATAGAGTTTGGTTGGAATAGGAGTTAGAAATTTTTTCCCTGTTCATGACGTCTCCCCTGCCAAATATCCAAAAATGTGAAAATTTTTATTGCAATAACTTTTGATCTAATTGAAATTTTGAAAAGCGCTACATGTATTCGCGATCAGCGTCGGATTTTACATCAGAAAATAGAGTTTGGTTGGAATAGGAGTTAGAAATTTTTTCCCTGTTCATGACGTCTCCCCTGCCAAATATCCAAGAAATGTGAAAATTTCTTATTGCAATAACTTTTGATCTAATTGAAATTTTGAAAAGCGCTACATGTATTCGCGATCAGCGTCGGATTTTACATCAGAAAATAGAGTTTGGTTGGAATAGGAGTTAGAAATTTTTTCCCTGTTCATGACGTCTCCCCTGCCAAATATCCAAGAAATGTGAAAATTTCTTATTGCAATAACTTTTGATCTAATTGAAATTTTGAAAAGCGCTACATGTATTCGCGATCAGCGTCGGATTTTACATCAGAAAATAGAGTTTGGTTGGAATAGGAGTTAGAAATTTTTTCCCTGTTCATGACGTCTCCCCTGCCAAATATCCAAAAAATGTGAAAATTTTTATTGCAATAACTTTTGATCTAATTGAAATTTTGAAAAGCGCTACATGTATTCGCGATCAGCGTCGGATTTTACATCAGAAAATAGAGTTTGGTTGGAATAGGAGTTAGAAATTTTTTCCCTGTTCATGACGTCTCCCCTGCCAAATATCCAAAAATGTGAAAATTTCTTATTGCAATAACTTTTGATCTAATTGAAATTTTGAAAAGCGCTACATGTATTCGCGATCAGCGTCGGATTTTACATCAGAAAATAGAGTTTGGTTGGAATAGGAGTTAGAAATTTTTTCCCTGTTCATGACGTCTCCCCTGCCAAATATCCAAGAAATGTGAAAATTTCTTATTGCAATAACTTTTGATCTAATTGAAATTTTGAAAAGCGCTACATGTATTCGCGATCAGCGTCGGACTTTACATCAGAAAATAGAGTTTGGTTGGAATAGGAGTTAGAAATTTTTCCCTGTTCATGACGTCTCCCCTGCCAAATATCCAAAAAATGTGAAAATTTTTATTGCAATAACTTTTGATCTAATTGAAATTTTGAAAAGCGCTACATGTATTCGCGATCAGCGTCGGATTTTACATCAGAAAATAGAGTTTGGTTGGAATAGGAGTTAGAAATTTTTCTGTTCATGACGTCTCCCCTGCCAAATATCCAAAAAATGTGAAAATTTTTATTGCAATAACTTTTGATCTAATTGAAATTTTGAAAAGCGCTACATGTATTCGATCAGCGTCGGACTTTACATCAGAAAATAGAGTTTGGTTGGAATAGGAGTTAGAAATTTTTTCCCTGTTCATGACGTCTCCCCTGCCAAATATCCAAAAAATGTGAAAAATTTTTATTGCAATAACTTTTGATCTAATTGAAATTTTGAAAAGCGCTACATGTATTCGCGATCAGCGTCGGACTTTACATCAGAAAATAGAGTTTGGTTGGAATAGGAGTTAGAAATTTTTTCCCTGTTCATGACGTCTCCCCTGCCAAATATCCAAAAAATGTGAAAATTTTTATTGCAATAACTTTTGATCTAATTGAAATTTTGAAAAGCGCTACATGTATTCGCGATCAGCGTCGGACTTTACATCAGAAAATAGAGTTTGGTTGGAATAGGAGTTAGAAATTTTTTCCCTGTTCATGACGTCTCCCCTGCCAAATATCCAAAAAATGTGAAAATTTTTATTGCAATAACTTTTGATCTAATTGAAATTTTGAAAAGCGCTACATGTATTCGCGATCAGCGTCGGACTTTACATCAGAAAATAGAGTTTGGTTGGAATAGGAGTTAGAAATTTTTTCCCTGTTCATGACGTCTCCCCTGCCAAATATCCAAAAAATGTGAAAATTTTTATTGCAATAACTTTTGATCTAATTGAAATTTTGAAAAGCGCTACATGTATTCGCGATCAGCGTCGGACTTTACATCAGAAAATAGAGTTTGGTTGGAATAGGAGTTAGAAATTTTTCCCTGTTCATGACGTTCCCCTGCCAAATATCCAAAAAATGTGAAAATTTTTATTGCAATAACTTTTGATCTAATTGAAATTTTGAAAAGCGCTACATGTATTCGCGATCAGCGTCGGATTTACATCAGAAAATAGAGTTTGGTTGGAATAGGAGTTAGAAATTTTTTCCCTGTTCATGACGTCTCCCCTGCCAAATATCCAAAAAATGTGAAAATTTTTATTGCAATAACTTTTGATCTAATTGAAATTTTGAAAAGCGCTACATGTATTCGCGATCAGCGTCGGATTTTACATCAGAAAATAGAGTTTGGTTGGAATAGGAGTTAGAAATTTTTCCCTGTTCATGACGTCTCCCCTGCCAAATATCCAAAAATGTGAAAATTTTTATTGCAATAACTTTTGATCTAATTGAAATTTTGAAAAGCGCTACATGTATTCGCGATCAGCGTCGGACTTTACATCAGAAAATAGAGTTTGGTTGGAATAGGAGTTAGAAATTTTTCCCTGTTCATGACGTCTCCCCTGCCAAATATCCAAAAAATGTGAAATTTTTATTGCAATAACTTTTGATCTAATTGAAATTTTGAAAAGCGCTACATGTATTCGCGATCAGCGTCGGATTTACATCAGAAAATAGAGTTTGGTTGGAATAGGAGTTAGAAATTTTTCCCTGTTCATGACGTCTCCCCTGCCAAATATCCAAAAAATGTGAAAATTTTTATTGCAATAACTTTTGATCTAATTGAAATTTTAAAAGCGCTACATGTATTCGCGATCAGCGTCGGACTTTACATCAGAAAATAGAGTTTGGTTGGAATAGGAGTTAGAAATTTTTTCCCTGTTCATGACGTCTCCCCTGCCAAATATCCAAAAAATGTGAAAATTTTTATTGCAATAACTTTTGATCTAATTGAAATTTTGAAAAGCGCTACATGTATTCGCGATCAGCGTCGGACTTTACATCAGAAAATAGAGTTTGGTTGGAATAGGAGTTAGAAATTTTTCCCTGTTCATGACGTCTCCCCTGCCAAATATCCAAAAAATGTGAAAATTTTATTGCAATAACTTTTGATCTAATTGAAATTTTGAAAAGCGCTACATGTATTCGCGATCAGCGTCGGACTTTACATCAGAAAATAGAGTTTGGTTGGAATAGGAGTTAGAAATTTTTCCCTGTTCATGACGTCTCCCCTGCCAAATATCCAAAATGTGAAAATTTTTATTGCAATAACTTTTGATCTAATTGAAATTTTGAAAAGCGCTACATGTATTCGCGATCAGCGTCGGACTTTACAAGAAAATAGAGTTTGGTTGGAATAGGAGTTAGAAATTTTTTCCCTGTTCATGACGTCTCCCCTGCCAAATATCCAAAAAATGTGAAAATTTTTATTGCAATAACTTTTGATCTAATTGAAATTTTGAAAAGCGCTACATGTATTCGCGATCAGCGTCGGACTTTACATCAGAAAATAGAGTTTGGTTGGAATAGGAGTTAGAAATTTTTCTGTTCATGACGTCTCCCCTGCCAAATATCCAAAAAATGTGAAAATTTTTATTGCAATAACTTTTGATCTAATTGAAATTTTGAAAAGCGCTACATGTATTCGCGATCAGCGTCGGACTTTACATCAGAAAATAGAGTTTGGTTGGAATAGGAGTTAGAAATTTTTTCCCTGTTCATGACGTCTCCCCTGCCAAATATCCAAAAAATGTGAAAATTTTTATTGCAATAACTTTTGATCTAATTGAAATTTTGAAAAGCGCTACATGTATTCGCGATCAGCGTCGGACTTTACATCAGAAAATAGAGTTTGGTTGGAATAGGAGTTAGAAATTTTTTCCCTGTTCATGACGTCTCCCCTGCCAAATATCCAAAAAATGTGAAAATTTTTATTGCAATAACTTTTGATCTAATTGAAATTTTGAAAAGCGCTACATGTATTCGCGATCAGCGTCGGACTTTACATCAGAAAATGAGTTTGGTTGGAATAGGAGTTAGAAATTTTTCCCTGTTCATGACGTCTCCCCTGCCAAATATCCAAAAATGTGAAATTTTATTGCAATAACTTTTGATCTAATTGAAATTTTGAAAAGCGCTACATGTATTCGCGATCAGCGTCGGACTTTACATCAGAAAATAGAGTTTGGTTGGAATAGAGTTAGAAATTTTTTCCCTGTTCATGACGTCTCCCCTGCCAAATATCCAAAAAATGTGAAAATTTTTATTGCAATAACTTTTGATCTAATTGAAATTTTGAAAAGCGCTACATGTATTCGCGATCAGCGTCGGACTTTACATCAGAAAATAGAGTTTGGTTGGAATAGGAGTTAGAAATTTTTTCCCTGTTCATGACGTCTCCCCTGCCAAATATCCAAAAATGTGAAAATTTTTATTGCAATAACTTTTGATCTAATTGAAATTTTGAAAAGCGCTACATGTATTCGCGATCAGCGTCGGACTTTACATCAGAAAATAGAGTTTGGTTGGAATAGGAGTTAGAAATTTTTTCCCTGTTCATGACGTCTCCCCTGCCAAATATCCAAAAAATGTGAAAATTTTTATTGCAATAACTTTTGATCTAATTGAAATTTTGAAAAGCGCTACATGTATTCGCGATCAGCGTCGGACTTTACATCAGAAAATAGAGTTTGGTTGGAATAGGAGTTAGAAATTTTTTCCCTGTTCATGACGTCTCCCCTGCCAAATATCCAAAAATGTGAAAATTTTTATTGCAATAACTTTTGATCTAATTGAAATTTTGAAAAGCGCTACATGTATTCGCGATCAGCGTCGGACTTTACATCAGAAAATAGAGTTTGGTTGGAATAGGAGTTAGAAATTTTTCCCTGTTCATGACGTCTCCCCTGCCAAATATCCAAAAAATGTGAAAATTTTTATTGCAATAACTTTTGATCTAATTGAAATTTTGAAAAGCGCTACATGTATTCGCGATCAGCGTCGGACTTTACATCAGAAAATAGAGTTTGGTTGGAATAGGAGTTAGAAATTTTTTCCCTGTTCATGACGTCTCCCCTGCCAAATATCCAAAAATGTGAAAATTTTTATTGCAATAACTTTTGATCTAATTGAAATTTTGAAAAGCGCTACATGTATTCGCGATCAGCGTCGGACTTTACATCAGAAAATAGAGTTTGGTTGGAATAGGAGTTAGAAATTTTTTCCCTGTTCATGACGTCTCCCCTGCCAAATATCCAAAAAATGTGAAAATTTTTATTGCAATAACTTTTGATCTAATTGAAATTTTGAAAAGCGCTACATGTATTCGCGATCAGCGTCGGACTTTACATCAGAAAATAGAGTTTGGTTGGAATAGGAGTTAGAAATTTTTCCCTGTTCATGACGTCTCCCCTGCCAAATATCCAAAAAATGTGAAAATTTTTATTGCAATAACTTTTGATCTAATTGAAATTTTGAAAAGCGCTACATGTATTCGCGATCAGCGTCGGACTTTACATCAGAAAATAGAGTTTGGTTGGAATAGGAGTTAGAAATTTTTCCCTGTTCATGACGTCTCCCCTGCCAAATATCCAAAAAATGTGAAAATTTTTATTGCAATAACTTTTGATCTAATTGAAATTTTGAAAAGCGCTACATGTATTCGCGATCAGCGTCGGATTTTACATCAGAAAATAGAGTTTGGTTGGAATAGGAGTTAGAAATTTTTTCCCTGTTCATGACGTCTCCCCTGCCAAATATCCAAAAAATGTGAAAATTTTTATTGCAATAACTTTTGATCTAATTGAAATTTTGAAAAGCGCTACATGTATTCGCGATCAGCGTCGGACTTTACATCAGAAAATAGAGTTTGGTTGGAATAGGAGTTAGAAATTTTTCCCTGTTCATGACGTCTCCCCTGCCAAATATCCAAAAATGTGAAAATTTTTATTGCAATAACTTTTGATCTAATTGAAATTTTGAAAAGCTACATGTATTCGCGATCAGCGTCGGATTTACATCAGAAAATAGAGTTTGGTTGGAATAGGAGTTAGAAATTTTTCCCTGTTCATGACGTCTCCCCTGCCAAATATCCAAGAAATGTGAAATTTCTTATTGCAATAACTTTTGATCTAATTGAAATTTTGAAAAGCGCTACATGTATTCGCGATCAGCGTCGGATTTTACATCAAAAATAGAGTTTGGTTGGAATAGGAGTTAGAAATTTTTTCCCTGTTCATGACGTCTCCCCTGCCAAATATCCAAAAATGTGAAAATTTTTATTGCAATAACTTTTGATCTAATTGAAATTTTGAAAAGCGCTACATGTATTCGCGATCAGCGTCGGATTTTACATCAGAAAATAGAGTTTGGTTGGAATAGGAGTTAGAAATTTTTTCCCTGTTCATGACGTCTCCCCTGCCAAATATCCAAAAATGTGAAAATTTCTTATTGCAATAACTTTTGATCTAATTGAAATTTTGAAAAGCGCTACATGTATTCGCGATCAGCGTCGGATTTTACATCAGAAAATAGAGTTTGGTTGGAATAGGAGTTAGAAATTTTTCCCTGTTCATGACGTCTCCCCTGCCAAATATCCAAAAAATGTGAAAATTTTATTGCAATAACTTTTGATCTAATTGAAATTTTGAAAAGCGCTACATGTATTCGCGATCAGCGTCGGATTTTACATCAGAAAATAGAGTTTGGTTGGAATAGGAGTTAGAAATTTTTTCCCTGTTCATGACGTCTCCCCTGCCAAATATCCAAAAATGTGAAAATTTTATTGCAATAACTTTTGATCTAATTGAAATTTTGAAAAGCGCTACATGTATTCGCGATCAGCGTCGGATTTTACATCAGAAAATAGAGTTTGGTTGAATAGGAGTTAGAAATTTTTCCCTGTTCATGACGTCTCCCCTGCCAAATATCCAAAAATGTGAAAATTTTTATTGCAATAACTTTTGATCTAATTGAAATTTTGAAAAGCGCTACATGTATTCGCGATCAGCGTCGGATTTACATCAGAAAATAGAGTTTGGTTGAATAGGAGTTAGAAATTTTTCCCTGTTCATGACGTCTCCCCTGCCAAATATCCAAAAATGTGAAAATTTTTATTGCAATAACTTTTGATCTAATTGAAATTTTGAAAAGCGCTACATGTATTCGCGATCAGCGTCGGATTTTACATCAGAAAATAGAGTTTGGTTGGAATAGGAGTTAGAAATTTTTTCCCTGTTCATGACGTCTCCCCTGCCAAATATCCAAAAATGTGAAAATTTTTATTGCAATAACTTTTGATCTAATTGAAATTTTGAAAAGCGCTACATGTATTCGCGATCAGCGTCGGATTTTACATCAGAAAATAGAGTTTGGTTGGAATAGGAGTTAGAAATTTTTCCCTGTTCATGACGTCTCCCCTGCCAAATATCCAAAAATGTGAAAATTTTTATTGCAATAACTTTTGATCTAATTGAAATTTTGAAAAGCGCTACATGTATTCGCGATCAGCGTCGGATTTTACATCAGAAAATAGAGTTTGGTTGGAATAGGAGTTAGAAATTTTTCCCTGTTCATGACGTCTCCCCTGCCAAATATCCAAAAATGTGAAAATTTTTATTGCAATAACTTTTGATCTAATTGAAATTTTGAAAAGCGCTACATGTATTCGCGATCAGCGTCGGATTTACATCAGAAAATAGAGTTTGGTTGGAATAGGAGTTAGAAATTTTTCCCTGTTCATGACGTCTCCCCTGCCAAATATCCAAAAATGTGAAAATTTCTTATTGCAATAACTTTTGATCTAATTGAAATTTTGAAAAGCGCTACATGTATTCGCGATCAGCGTCGGATTTTACATCAGAAAATAGAGTTTGGTTGGAATAGGAGTTAGAAATTTTTCCCTGTTCATGACGTCTCCCCTGCCAAATATCCAAAAATGTGAAAATTTTTATTGCAATAACTTTTGATCTAATTGAAATTTTGAAAAGCGCTACATGTATTCGCGATCAGCGTCGGATTTTACATCAGAAAATAGAGTTTGGTTGGAATAGGAGTTAGAAATTTTTCCCTGTTCATGACGTCTCCCCTGCCAAATATCCAAAAATGTGAAAATTTCTTATTGCAATAACTTTTGATCTAATTGAAATTTTGAAAAGCGCTACATGTATTCGCGATCAGCGTCGGATTTACATCAGAAAATAGAGTTTGGTTGGAATAGGAGTTAGAAATTTTTTCCCTGTTCATGACGTCTCCCCTGCCAAATATCCAAAAATGTGAAAATTTCTTATTGCAATAACTTTTGATCTAATTGAAATTTTGAAAAGCGCTACATGTATTCGCGATCAGCGTCGGATTTTACATCAGAAAATAGAGTTTGGTTGGAATAGGAGTTAGAAATTTTTCCCTGTTCATGACGTCTCCCCTGCCAAATATCCAAAAATGTGAAAATTTTTATTGCAATAACTTTTGATCTAATTGAAATTTTGAAAAGCGCTACATGTATTCGCGATCAGCGTCGGATTTTACATCAGAAAATAGAGTTTGGTTGGAATAGGAGTTAGAAATTTTTCCCTGTTCATGACGTCTCCCCTGCCAAATATCCAAAAATGTGAAAATTTTTATTGCAATAACTTTTGATCTAATTGAAATTTTGAAAAGCGCTACATGTATTCGCGATCAGCGTCGGATTTACATCAGAAAATAGAGTTTGGTTGGAATAGGAGTTAGAAATTTTTCCCTGTTCATGACGTCTCCCCTGCCAAATATCCAAAAATGTGAAAATTTTTATTGCAATAACTTTTGATCTAATTGAAATTTTGAAAAGCGCTACATGTATTCGCGATCAGCGTCGGATTTTACATCAGAAAATAGAGTTTGGTTGGAATAGGAGTTAGAAATTTTTCCCTGTTCATGACGTCTCCCCTGCCAAATATCCAAAAATGTGAAAATTTTTATTGCAATAACTTTTGATCTAATTGAAATTTTGAAAAGCGCTACATGTATTCGCGATCAGCGTCGGATTTTACATCAGAAAATAGAGTTTGGTTGGAATAGGAGTTAGAAATTTTTCCCTGTTCATGACGTCTCCCCTGCCAAATATCCAAAAATGTGAAAATTTTTATTGCAATAACTTTTGATCTAATTGAAATTTTGAAAAGCGCTACATGTATTCGCGATCAGCGTCGGATTTTACATCAGAAAATAGAGTTTGGTTGGAATAGGAGTTAGAAATTTTTCCCTGTTCATGACGTCTCCCCTGCCAAATATCCAAAAATGTGAAAATTTTTATTGCAATAACTTTTGATCTAATTGAAATTTTGAAAAGCGCTACATGTATTCGCGATCAGCGTCGGATTTTACATCAGAAAATAGAGTTTGGTTGGAATAGGAGTTAGAAATTTTTCCCTGTTCATGACGTCTCCCCTGCCAAATATCCAAAAATGTGAAAATTTTTATTGCAATAACTTTTGATCTAATTGAAATTTTGAAAAGCGCTACATGTATTCGCGATCAGCGTCGGATTTACATCAGAAAATAGAGTTTGGTTGGAATAGGAGTTAGAAATTTTTCCCTGTTCATGACGTCTCCCCTGCCAAATATCCAAAAATGTGAAAATTTTTATTGCAATAACTTTTGATCTAATTGAAATTTTGAAAAGCGCTACATGTATTCGCGATCAGCGTCGGATTTACATCAGAAAATAGAGTTTGGTTGGAATAGGAGTTAGAAATTTTTCCCTGTTCATGACGTCTCCCCTGCCAAATATCCAAAAATGTGAAAATTTTTATTGCAATAACTTTTGATCTAATTGAAATTTTGAAAAGCGCTACATGTATTCGCGATCAGCGTCGGATTTTACATCAGAAAATAGAGTTTGGTTGGAATAGGAGTTAGAAATTTTTCCCTGTTCATGACGTCTCCCCTGCCAAATATCCAAAAATGTGAAAATTTTTATTGCAATAACTTTTGATCTAATTGAAATTTTGAAAAGCGCTACATGTATTCGCGATCAGCGTCGGATTTTACATCAGAAAATAGAGTTTGGTTGGAATAGGAGTTAGAAATTTTTCCCTGTTCATGACGTCTCCCCTGCCAAATATCCAAAAATGTGAAAATTTTTATTGCAATAACTTTTGATCTAATTGAAATTTTGAAAAGCGCTACATGTATTCGCGATCAGCGTCGGATTTTACATCAGAAAATAGAGTTTGGTTGGAATAGGAGTTAGAAATTTTTCCCTGTTCATGACGTCTCCCCTGCCAAATATCCAAAAATGTGAAAATTTTTATTGCAATAACTTTTGATCTAATTGAAATTTTGAAAAGCGCTACATGTATTCGCGATCAGCGTCGGATTTTACATCAGAAAATAGAGTTTGGTTGGAATAGGAGTTAGAAATTTTTCCCTGTTCATGACGTCTCCCCTGCCAAATATCCAAAAATGTGAAAATTTTTATTGCAATAACTTTTGATCTAATTGAAATTTTGAAAAGCGCTACATGTATTCGCGATCAGCGTCGGATTTTACATCAGAAAATAGAGTTTGGTTGGAATAGGAGTTAGAAATTTTTCCCTGTTCATGACGTCTCCCCTGCCAAATATCCAAAAATGTGAAAATTTTTATTGCAATAACTTTTGATCTAATTGAAATTTTGAAAAGCGCTACATGTATTCGCGATCAGCGTCGGATTTTACATCAGAAAATAGAGTTTGGTTGGAATAGGAGTTAGAAATTTTTCCCTGTTCATGACGTCTCCCCTGCCAAATATCCAAAAATGTGAAAATTTTTATTGCAATAACTTTTGATCTAATTGAAATTTTGAAAAGCGCTACATGTATTCGCGATCAGCGTCGGATTTTACATCAGAAAATAGAGTTTGGTTGGAATAGGAGTTAGAAATTTTTTCCCTGTTCATGACGTCTCCCCTGCCAAATATCCAAAAATGTGAAAATTTTTATTGCAATAACTTTTGATCTAATTGAAATTTTGAAAAGCGCTACATGTATTCGCGATCAGCGTCGGATTTTACATCAGAAAATAGAGTTTGGTTGGAATAGGAGTTAGAAATTTTTCCCTGTTCATGACGTCTCCCCTGCCAAATATCCAAAAATGTGAAAATTTTTATTGCAATAACTTTTGATCTAATTGAAATTTTGAAAAGCGCTACATGTATTCGCGATCAGCGTCGGATTTTACATCAGAAAATAGAGTTTGGTTGGAATAGGAGTTAGAAATTTTTCCCTGTTCATGACGTCTCCCCTGCCAAATATCCAAAAATGTGAAAATTTCTTATTGCAATAACTTTTGATCTAATTGAAATTTTGAAAAGCGCTACATGTATTCGCGATCAGCGTCGGATTTTACATCAGAAAATAGAGTTTGGTTGGAATAGGAGTTAGAAATTTTTCCCTGTTCATGACGTCTCCCCTGCCAAATATCCAAAAATGTGAAAATTTTATTGCAATAACTTTTGATCTAATTGAAATTTTGAAAAGCGCTACATGTATTCGCGATCAGCGTCGGATTTTACATCAGAAAATAGAGTTTGGTTGGAATAGGAGTTAGAAATTTTTCCCTGTTCATGACGTCTCCCCTGCCAAATATCCAAAAATGTGAAAATTTTTATTGCAATAACTTTTGATCTAATTGAAATTTTGAAAAGCGCTACATGTATTCGCGATCAGCGTCGGATTTTACATCAGAAAATAGAGTTTGGTTGGAATAGGAGTTAGAAATTTTTCCCTGTTCATGACGTCTCCCCTGCCAAATATCCAAAAATGTGAAAATTTTTATTGCAATAACTTTTGATCTAATTGAAATTTTGAAAAGCGCTACATGTATTCGCGATCAGCGTCGGATTTTACATCAGAAAATAGAGTTTGGTTGGAATAGGAGTTAGAAATTTTTCCCTGTTCATGACGTCTCCCCTGCCAAATATCCAAAAATGTGAAAATTTTTATTGCAATAACTTTTGATCTAATTGAAATTTTGAAAAGCGCTACATGTATTCGCGATCAGCGTCGGATTTTACATCAGAAAATAGAGTTTGGTTGGAATAGGAGTTAGAAATTTTTCCCTGTTCATGACGTCTCCCCTGCCAAATATCCAAAAATGTGAAAATTTTTATTGCAATAACTTTTGATCTAATTGAAATTTTGAAAAGCGCTACATGTATTCGCGATCAGCGTCGGATTTTACATCAGAAAATAGAGTTTGGTTGGAATAGGAGTTAGAAATTTTTCCCTGTTCATGACGTCTCCCCTGCCAAATATCCAAAAATGTGAAAATTTTTATTGCAATAACTTTTGATCTAATTGAAATTTTGAAAAGCGCTACATGTATTCGCGATCAGCGTCGGATTTTACATCAGAAAATAGAGTTTGGTTGGAATAGGAGTTAGAAATTTTTCCCTGTTCATGACGTCTCCCCTGCCAAATATCCAAAAATGTGAAAATTTTTATTGCAATAACTTTTGATCTAATTGAAATTTTGAAAAGCGCTACATGTATTCGCGATCAGCGTCGGATTTTACATCAGAAAATAGAGTTTGGTTGGAATAGGAGTTAGAAATTTTTCCCTGTTCATGACGTCTCCCCTGCCAAATATCCAAAAATGTGAAAATTTTTATTGCAATAACTTTTGATCTAATTGAAATTTTGAAAAGCGCTACATGTATTCGCGATCAGCGTCGGATTTTACATCAGAAAATAGAGTTTGGTTGGAATAGGAGTTAGAAATTTTTCCCTGTTCATGACGTCTCCCCTGCCAAATATCCAAAAATGTGAAAATTTTTATTGCAATAACTTTTGATCTAATTGAAATTTTGAAAAGCGCTACATGTATTCGCGATCAGCGTCGGATTTTACATCAGAAAATAGAGTTTGGTTGGAATAGGAGTTAGAAATTTTTCCCTGTTCATGACGTCTCCCCTGCCAAATATCCAAAAATGTGAAAATTTTTATTGCAATAACTTTTGATCTAATTGAAATTTTGAAAAGCGCTACATGTATTCGCGATCAGCGTCGGATTTTACATCAGAAAATAGAGTTTGGTTGGAATAGGAGTTAGAAATTTTTCCCTGTTCATGACGTCTCCCCTGCCAAATATCCAAAAATGTGAAAATTTTTATTGCAATAACTTTTGATCTAATTGAAATTTTGAAAAGCGCTACATGTATTCGCGATCAGCGTCGGATTTTACATCAGAAAATAGAGTTTGGTTGGAATAGGAGTTAGAAATTTTTCCCTGTTCATGACGTCTCCCCTGCCAAATATCCAAAAATGTGAAAATTTTTATTGCAATAACTTTTGATCTAATTGAAATTTTGAAAAGCGCTACATGTATTCGCGATCAGCGTCGGATTTTACATCAGAAAATAGAGTTTGGTTGGAATAGGAGTTAGAAATTTTTCCCTGTTCATGACGTCTCCCCTGCCAAATATCCAAAAATGTGAAAATTTTTATTGCAATAACTTTTGATCTAATTGAAATTTTGAAAAGCGCTACATGTATTCGCGATCAGCGTCGGATTTTACATCAGAAAATAGAGTTTGGTTGGAATAGGAGTTAGAAATTTTTCCCTGTTCATGACGTCTCCCCTGCCAAATATCCAAAAATGTGAAAATTTTTATTGCAATAACTTTTGATCTAATTGAAATTTTGAAAAGCGCTACATGTATTCGCGATCAGCGTCGGATTTTACATCAGAAAATAGAGTTTGGTTGGAATAGGAGTTAGAAATTTTTCCCTGTTCATGACGTCTCCCCTGCCAAATATCCAAAAATGTGAAAATTTCTTATTGCAATAACTTTTGATCTAATTGAAATTTTGAAAAGCGCTACATGTATTCGCGATCAGCGTCGGATTTTACATCAGAAAATAGAGTTTGGTTGGAATAGGAGTTAGAAATTTTTCCCTGTTCATGACGTCTCCCCTGCCAAATATCCAAAAATGTGAAAATTTCTTATTGCAATAACTTTTGATCTAATTGAAATTTTGAAAAGCGCTACATGTATTCGCGATCAGCGTCGGATTTTACATCAGAAAATAGAGTTTGGTTGGAATAGGAGTTAGAAATTTTTCCCTGTTCATGACGTCTCCCCTGCCAAATATCCAAAAATGTGAAAATTTTTATTGCAATAACTTTTGATCTAATTGAAATTTTGAAAAGCGCTACATGTATTCGCGATCAGCGTCGGATTTTACATCAGAAAATAGAGTTTGGTTGGAATAGGAGTTAGAAATTTTTCCCTGTTCATGACGTCTCCCCTGCCAAATATCCAAAAATGTGAAAATTTCTTATTGCAATAACTTTTGATCTAATTGAAATTTTGAAAAGCGCTACATGTATTCGCGATCAGCGTCGGATTTTACATCAGAAAATAGAGTTTGGTTGGAATAGGAGTTAGAAATTTTTCCCTGTTCATGACGTCTCCCCTGCCAAATATCCAAAAATGTGAAAATTTTTATTGCAATAACTTTTGATCTAATTGAAATTTTGAAAAGCGCTACATGTATTCGCGATCAGCGTCGGATTTTACATCAGAAAATAGAGTTTGGTTGGAATAGGAGTTAGAAATTTTTCCCTGTTCATGACGTCTCCCCTGCCAAATATCCAAAAATGTGAAAATTTTTATTGCAATAACTTTTGATCTAATTGAAATTTTGAAAAGCGCTACATGTATTCGCGATCAGCGTCGGATTTTACATCAGAAAATAGAGTTTGGTTGGAATAGGAGTTAGAAATTTTTCCCTGTTCATGACGTCTCCCCTGCCAAATATCCAAAAATGTGAAAATTTTTATTGCAATAACTTTTGATCTAATTGAAATTTTGAAAAGCGCTACATGTATTCGCGATCAGCGTCGGATTTTACATCAGAAAATAGAGTTTGGTTGGAATAGGAGTTAGAAATTTTTCCCTGTTCATGACGTCTCCCCTGCCAAATATCCAAAAATGTGAAAATTTTTATTGCAATAACTTTTGATCTAATTGAAATTTTGAAAAGCGCTACATGTATTCGCGATCAGCGTCGGATTTTACATCAGAAAATAGAGTTTGGTTGGAATAGGAGTTAGAAATTTTTCCCTGTTCATGACGTCTCCCCTGCCAAATATCCAAAAATGTGAAAATTTTTATTGCAATAACTTTTGATCTAATTGAAATTTTGAAAAGCGCTACATGTATTCGCGATCAGCGTCGGATTTTACATCAGAAAATAGAGTTTGGTTGGAATAGGAGTTAGAAATTTTTCCCTGTTCATGACGTCTCCCCTGCCAAATATCCAAAAATGTGAAAATTTTTATTGCAATAACTTTTGATCTAATTGAAATTTTGAAAAGCGCTACATGTATTCGCGATCAGCGTCGGATTTTACATCAGAAAATAGAGTTTGGTTGGAATAGGAGTTAGAAATTTTTCCCTGTTCATGACGTCTCCCCTGCCAAATATCCAAAAATGTGAAAATTTTTATTGCAATAACTTTTGATCTAATTGAAATTTTGAAAAGCGCTACATGTATTCGCGATCAGCGTCGGATTTTACATCAGAAAATAGAGTTTGGTTGGAATAGGAGTTAGAAATTTTTCCCTGTTCATGACGTCTCCCCTGCCAAATATCCAAAAATGTGAAAATTTTTATTGCAATAACTTTTGATCTAATTGAAATTTTGAAAAGCGCTACATGTATTCGCGATCAGCGTCGGATTTTACATCAGAAAATAGAGTTTGGTTGGAATAGGAGTTAGAAATTTTTCCCTGTTCATGACGTCTCCCCTGCCAAATATCCAAAAATGTGAAAATTTTTATTGCAATAACTTTTGATCTAATTGAAATTTTGAAAAGCGCTACATGTATTCGCGATCAGCGTCGGATTTTACATCAGAAAATAGAGTTTGGTTGGAATAGGAGTTAGAAATTTTTCCCTGTTCATGACGTCTCCCCTGCCAAATATCCAAAAATGTGAAAATTTTTATTGCAATAACTTTTGATCTAATTGAAATTTTGAAAAGCGCTACATGTATTCGCGATCAGCGTCGGATTTTACATCAGAAAATAGAGTTTGGTTGGAATAGGAGTTAGAAATTTTTCCCTGTTCATGACGTCTCCCCTGCCAAATATCCAAAAATGTGAAAATTTTTATTGCAATAACTTTTGATCTAATTGAAATTTTGAAAAGCGCTACATGTATTCGCGATCAGCGTCGGATTTTACATCAGAAAATAGAGTTTGGTTGGAATAGGAGTTAGAAATTTTTCCCTGTTCATGACGTCTCCCCTGCCAAATATCCAAAAATGTGAAAATTTTATTGCAATAACTTTTGATCTAATTGAAATTTTGAAAAGCGCTACATGTATTCGCGATCAGCGTCGGATTTTACATCAGAAAATAGAGTTTGGTTGGAATAGGAGTTAGAAATTTTTCCCTGTTCATGACGTCTCCCCTGCCAAATATCCAAAAATGTGAAAATTTTTATTGCAATAACTTTTGATCTAATTGAAATTTTGAAAAGCGCTACATGTATTCGCGATCAGCGTCGGATTTTACATCAGAAAATAGAGTTTGGTTGGAATAGGAGTTAGAAATTTTTCCCTGTTCATGACGTCTCCCCTGCCAAATATCCAAAAATGTGAAAATTTTATTGCAATAACTTTTGATCTAATTGAAATTTTGAAAAGCGCTACATGTATTCGCGATCAGCGTCGGATTTACATCAGAAAATAGAGTTTGGTTGGAATAGGAGTTAGAAATTTTTCCCTGTTCATGACGTCTCCCCTGCCAAATATCCAAAAATGTGAAAATTTTTATTGCAATAACTTTTGATCTAATTGAAATTTTGAAAAGCGCTACATGTATTCGCGATCAGCGTCGGATTTTACATCAGAAAATAGAGTTTGGTTGGAATAGGAGTTAGAAATTTTTCCCTGTTCATGACGTCTCCCCTGCCAAATATCCAAAAATGTGAAAATTTTTATTGCAATAACTTTTGATCTAATTGAAATTTTGAAAAGCGCTACATGTATTCGCGATCAGCGTCGGATTTTACATCAGAAAATAGAGTTTGGTTGGAATAGGAGTTAGAAATTTTTCCCTGTTCATGACGTCTCCCCTGCCAAATATCCAAAAATGTGAAAATTTTTATTGCAATAACTTTTGATCTAATTGAAATTTTGAAAAGCGCTACATGTATTCGCGATCAGCGTCGGATTTTACATCAGAAAATAGAGTTTGGTTGGAATAGGAGTTAGAAATTTTTCCCTGTTCATGACGTCTCCCCTGCCAAATATCCAAAAAATGTGAAAATTTTTATTGCAATAACTTTTGATCTAATTGAAATTTTGAAAAGCGCTACATGTATTCGCGATCAGCGTCGGATTTTACATCAGAAAATAGAGTTTGGTTGGAATAGGAGTTAGAAATTTTTCCCTGTTCATGACGTCTCCCCTGCCAAATATCCAAAAATGTGAAAATTTTTATTGCAATAACTTTTGATCTAATTGAAATTTTGAAAAGCGCTACATGTATTCGCGATCAGCGTCGGATTTACATCAGAAAATAGAGTTTGGTTGGAATAGGAGTTAGAAATTTTTCCCTGTTCATGACGTCTCCCCTGCCAAATATCCAAGAATGTGAAAAATTTTTTATTGCAATAACTTTTGATCTAATTGAAATTTTGAAAAGGCTACATGTATTCGCGATCAGCGTCGGATTTTACATCAGAAAATAGAGTTTGGTTGGAATAGGAGTTAGAAATTTTTTCCCTGTTCATGACGTCTCCCCTGCCAAATATCAAAAATGTGAAAATTTTTATTGCAATAACTTTTGATCTAATTGAAATTTTGAAAAGCGCTACATGTAATCGCGATCAGCGTCGGATTTTACATCAGAAAATAGAGTTTGGTTGGAATAGGAGTTAGAAATTTTTCCCTGTTCATGACGTCTCCCCTGCCAAATATCCAAGAAATGTGAAAATTCTTATTGCAATAACTTTTGATCTAATTGAAATTTTGAAAAGCGCTACATGTATTCGCGATCAGCGTCGGATTTTACATCAGAAAATAGAGTTTGGTTGGAATAGGAGTTAGAAATTTTTTCCCTGTTCATGACGTCTCCCCTGCCAAATATCCAAAAAATGTGAAAATTTTTATTGCAATAACTTTTGATCTAATTGAAATTTTGAAAAGCGCTACATGTATTCGCTGATCAGCGTCGGATTTACATCAGAAAATAGAGTTTGGTTGGAATAGGAGTTAGAAATTTTTTCCCTGTTCATGACGTCTCCCCTGCCAAATATCCAAGAAATGTGAAAATTCTTATTGCAATAACTTTTGATCTAATTGAAATTTTGAAAAGCGCTACATGTATTCGCGATCAGCGTCGGATTTTACATCAGAAAATAGAGTTTGGTTGGAATAGGAGTTAGAAATTTTTCCCTGTTCATGACGTCTCCCCTGCCAAATATCCAAAAAATGTGAAAATTTTTTATTGCAATAACTTTTGATCTAATTGAAATTTTGAAAAGCGCTACATGTATTCGCGATCAGCGTCGGATTTTACATCAGAAAATAGAGTTTGGTTGGAATAGGAGTTAGAAATTTTTCCCTGTTCATGACGTCTCCCCTGCCAAATATCCAAGAAATGTGAAAATTCTTATTGCAATAACTTTTGATCTAATTGAAATTTTGAAAAGCGCTACATGTATTCGCGATCAGCGTCGGATTTTACATCAGAAAATAGAGTTTGGTTGGAATAGGAGTTAGAAATTTTTTCCCTGTTCATGACGTCTCCCCTGCCAAAATATCCAAAAAATGTGAAAATTTCTTATTGCAATAACTTTGATCTAATTGAAATTTTGAAAAGCGCTACATGTATTCGCGATCAGCGTCGGATTTTACATCAGAAATAGAGTTTGTTGGAATAGGAGTTAGAAATTGTTTCCCTGTTCATGACGTCTCCCCTGCCAAATATCCAAAAATGTGAAAATTCTTATTGCAATAACTTTTGATCTAATTGAAATTTTTGAAAAGCTACATGTATTCGATCAGCCGTCGATTTTACATCAGAAAATAGAGTTTGG